>OZ038382.1:56227125-56465658 GCA_964036045.1 Eutreptiella sp. 'Long Island Sound 2002' | reverse complement strand
GCCTAAAACATGCTTTACATACCTTGGATGGTCATTTTAGGTGATCACAATATCAAAAAAACAAGTTTCGAAAACTTCGATTTTTGAGCTGCCCACGGTGACAAACTGCATAAGCAGGTTGTGTACCAATCCCTTGGGAGACCCCCCCCCCCCCAACCCAATACCCAAATAGCGTGAAAAACACGTAAATACGGCCTAAAACATGCTTTACATACCTTGGATGGTCATTTTAGGTGGTCACAATATCAAAAAAACAACTTTCGAAAACTTCGATTTTTGAGCTGTCCACGGTGACAAACTGCATAAGCAGGTTGTGTACCAATCCCTTGGGAGACCCCCCCCCCCCAACCCAATACCCAAATAGCGTGAAAAACACGTAAATACGGCCTAAAACATGCTTTACATACCTTGGATGGTCATTTTAGGTGGTCACAATATCAAAAAAAACAAGTTTCGAAAACTTCGATTTTTGAGCTGCCCAGGGTGACAAACTGCATAAGCAGGTTGTGTACCAATCCCTTGGGAGACCCCCTCCCCCCAACCCAATACCCAAATAGCGTGAAAAACACGTAAATACGGCCTAAAACATGCTTTACATACCTTGGATGGTCATTTTAGGTGGTCACAATATCAAAAAAACAAGTTTCGAAAACTTCGATTTTTGAGATGCCCAGGGTGAAAAACTGCATAAGCAGGTTGTGTACCAATCCCTTGGGAGACCCCCCCCCCCCAACCCAATACCCAAATAGGGTGAAAAACACGTAAATACGGCCTAAAACATGCTTTACATACCTTGGATGGTCATTTTAGGTGATCACAATATCAAAAAAACAAGTTTCGAAAACTTCGATTTTTGAGCTGCCCAGGGCGACAAACTGCATAAGCAGGTTGTGTACCAATCCCTTGGGAGACCCCCCCCCCCCCCCCCAACCCAATACCCAAATAGGGTGAAAAACACGTAAATACGGCCTGAAACATGCTTTACATACCTTGGATGGTCATTTTAGGTGGTCACAATATCAAAAAAACAAGTTTCGAAAACTTCGATTTTTGAGCTGCCCAGGGTGACAAACTGCATAAGCAGGTTGTGTACCAATCCCTTGGGAGACCCCCTCCCCCCAACCCAATACCCAAATAGCGTGAAAAACACGTAAATACGGCCTGAAACATGCTTTACATACCTTGGATGGTCATTTTAGGTGGTCACAATATCAAAAAAACAAGTTTCGAAAACTTCGATTTTTGAGCTGCCCAGGGTGACAAACTGCATAAGCAGGTTGTGTACCAATCCCTTGGGAGACCCCCTCCCCCAACCCAATACCCAAATAGCGTGAAAAACACGTAAATACGGCCTAAAACATGCTTTACATACCTTGGATGGTCATTTTAGGTGGTCACAATATCAAAAAAACAAGTTTCGAAAACTTCGATTTTTGAGCTGCCCAGGGTGACAAACTGCATAAGCAGGTTGTGTACCAATCCCTTGGGAGACCCCCTCCCCCCAACCCAATACCCAAATAGCGTGAAAAACACGTAAATACGGCCTAAAACATGCTTTACATACCTTGGATGGTCATTTTAGGTGGTCACAATATCAAAAAAACAAGTTTCGAAAACTTCGATTTTTGAGATGCCCAGGGTGAAAAACTGCATAAGCAGGTTGTGTACCAATCCCTTGGGAGACCCCCCCCCCCAACCCAATACCCAAATAGGGTGAAAAACACGTAAATACGGCCTAAAACATGCTTTACATACCTTGGATGGTCATTTTAGGTGATCACAATATCAAAAAAACAAGTTTCGAAAACTTCGATTTTTGAGCTGCCCAGGGCGACAAACTGCATAAGCAGGTTGTGTACCAATCCCTTGGGAGACCCCCTCCCCCCAACCCAATACCCAAATAGCGTGAAAAACACGTAAATACGGCCTAAAACATGCTTTACATACCTTGGATGGTCATTTTAGGTGGTCACAATATCAAAAAAACAAGTTTCGAAAACTTCGATTTTTGAGCTGCCCAGGGTGACAAACTGCATAAGCAGGTTGTGTACCAATCCCTTGGGAGACCCCCTCCCCCCAACCCAATACCCAAATAGCGTGAAAAACACGTAAATACGGCCTAAAACATGCTTTACATACCTTGGATGGTCATTTTAGGTGGTCACAATATCAAAAAAACAAGTTTCGAAAACTTCGATTTTTGAGATGCCCAGGGTGAAAAACTGCATTAGCAGGTTGTGTACCAATCCCTTGGGAGACCCCCCCCCCCCAACCCAATACCCAAATAGGGTGAAAAACACGTAAATACGGCCTAAAACATGCTTTACATACCTTGGATGATCATTTTAGGTGATCACAATATCAAAAAAACAAGTTTCGAGAACTTCGATTTTTGAGCTGCCCAGGGTGACAAACTGCATAAGCAGGTTGTGTACCAATCCCTTGGGAGACCCCCCCCCCCCCACCCAATACCCAAATAGCGTGAAAAACACGTAAATACGGCCTAAAACATGCTTTACATACCTTGGATGGTCATTTTAGGTGGTCACAATATCAAAAAAACAACTTTCGAAAACTTCGATTTTTGAGCTGTCCACGGTGACAAACTGCATAAGCAGGTTGTGTACCAATCCCTTGGGAGACCCCCCCCCCCCCCCCCGGACCTAATAATAGGATGAAAAACACGCAAATACAGCCTAAAATATGCTTTATATACCTTGGATGATCATTTTGGGTTGTCACGATATCAAAAAAACAAGTTTCGAAAACTTCGATTTTTGAGCTGCCCAGGGTGACAAACTGCATAAGCAGGTTGTGTACCAATCCCTTGGGAGACCCCCCCCCCCAACCCAATACCCAAATAGGGTGAAAAACACGTAAATACGGCCTAAAACATGCTTTACATACCTTGGATGGTCATTTTAGGTGATCACAATATCAAAAAAACAAGTTTCGAAAACTTCGATTTTTGAGCTGCCCAGGGCGACAAACTGCATAAGCAGGTTGTGTACCAATCCCTTGGGAGACCCCCTCCCCCCAACCCAATACCCAAATAGCGTGAAAAACACGTAAATACGGCCTAAAACATGCTTTACATACCTTGGATGGTCATTTTAGGTGGTCACAATATCAAAAAAACAAGTTTCGAAAACTTCGATTTTTGAGCTGCCCAGGGTGACAAACTGCATAAGCAGGTTGTGTACCAATCCCTTGGGAGACCCCCTCCCCCCAACCCAATACCCAAATAGCGTGAAAAACACGTAAATACGGCCTAAAACATGCTTTACATACCTTGGATGGTCATTTTAGGTGGTCACAATATCAAAAAAACAAGTTTCGAAAACTTCGATTTTTGAGATGCCCAGGGTGAAAAACTGCATTAGCAGGTTGTGTACCAATCCCTTGGGAGACCCCCCCCCCCCCAACCCAATACCCAAATAGGGTGAAAAACACGTAAATACGGCCTAAAACATGCTTTACATACCTTGGATGATCATTTTAGGTGATCACAATATCAAAAAAACAAGTTTCGAGAACTTCGATTTTTGAGCTGCCCAGGGTGACAAACTGCATAAGCAGGTTGTGTACCAATCCCTTGGGAGACCCCCCCCCCCCCCACCCAATACCCAAATAGCGTGAAAAACACGTAAATACGGCCTAAAACATGCTTTACATACCTTGGATGGTCATTTTAGGTGGTCACAATATCAAAAAAACAACTTTCGAAAACTTCGATTTTTGAGCTGTCCACGGTGACAAACTGCATAAGCAGGTTGTGTACCAATCCCTTGGGAGACCCCCCCCCCCCCCCCGGACCTAATACCCAAATAGGATGAAAAACACGCAAATACAGCCTAAAATATGCTTTATATACCTTGGATGATCATTTTGGGTTGTCACGATATCAAAAAAACAAGTTTCGAAAACTTCGATTTTTGAGCTGCCCAGGGTGACAAACTGCATAAGCAGGTTGTGTACCAATCCCTTGGGAGACCCCCCCCCCCAACCCAATACCCAAATAGGGTGAAAAACACGTAAATACGGCCTAAAACATGCTTTACATACCTTGGATGGTCATTTTAGGTGATCACAATATCAAAAAAACAAGTTTCGAAAACTTCGATTTTTGAGCTGCCCAGGGCGACAAACTGCATAAGCAGGTTGTGTACCAATCCCTTGGGAGACCCCCTCCCCCCAACCCAATACCCAAATAGCGTGAAAAACACGTAAATACGGCCTAAAACATGCTTTACATACCTTGGATGGTCATTTTAGGTGGTCACAATATCAAAAAAACAAGTTTCGAAAACTTCGATTTTTGAGCTGCCCAGGGTGACAAACTGCATAAGCAGGTTGTGTACCAATCCCTTGGGAGACCCCCCCCCCCCCAACCCAATACCCAAATAGGGTGAAAAACACGTAAATACGGCCTAAAACATGCTTTACATACCTTGGATGATCATTTTAGGTGATCACAATATCAAAAAAACAAGTTTCGAGAACTTCGATTTTTGAGCTGCCCAGGGTGACAAACTGCATAAGCAGGTTGTGTACCAATCCCTTGGGAGACCCCCCCCCCCCCCCACCCAATACCCAAATAGCGTGAAAAACACGTAAATACGGCCTAAAACATGCTTTACATACCTTGGATGGTCATTTTAGGTGGTCACAATATCAAAAAAACAACTTTCGAAAACTTCGATTTTTGAGCTGTCCACGGTGACAAACTGCATAAGCAGGTTGTGTACCAATCCCTTGGGAGACCCCCCCCCCCCCCCGGACCTAATACCCAAATAGGATGAAAAACACGCAAATACAGCCTAAAATATGCTTTATATACCTTGGATGATCATTTTGGGTTGTCACGATATCAAAAAAACAAGTTTCGAAACTTCGATTTTTGAGCTGCCCAGGGTGACAAACTGCATAAGCAGGTTGTGTACCAATCCCTTGGGAGACCCCCCCCCCCCAACCCAATACCCAAATAGGGTGAAAAACACGTAAATACGGCCTAAAACATGCTTTACATACCTTGGATGGTCATTTTAGGTGGTCACAATATCAAAAAAACAAGTTTCGAAAACTTCGATTTTTGAGCTGCCCAGGGTGACAAACTGCATAAGCAGGTTGTGTACCAATCCCTTGGGAGACCCCCTCCCCCCAACCCAATACCCAAATAGCGTGAAAAACACGTAAATACGGCCTAAAACATGCTTTACATACCTTGGATGGTCATTTTAGGTGGTCACAATATCAAAAAAACAAGTTTCGAAAACTTCGATTTTTGAGCTGCCCAGGGTGACAAACTGCATAAGCAGGTTGTGTACCAATCCCTTGGGAGACCCCCTCCCCCCAACCCAATACCCAAATAGGGTGAAAAACACGTAAATACGGCCTAAAACATGCTTTACATACCTTGGATGGTCATTTTAGGTGGTCACAATATCAAAAAAACAAGTTTCGAAAAGTTCGATTTTTGAGATGCCCAGGGTGAAAAACTGCATTAGCAGGTTGTGTACCAATCCCTTGGGAGACCCCCCCCCCCCAACCCAATACCCAAATAGGGTGAAAAACACGTAAATACGGCCTAAAACATGCTTTACATACCTTGGATGATCATTTTAGGTGATCACAATATCAAAAAAACAAGTTTCGAGAACTTCGATTTTTGAGCTGCCCAGGGTGACAAACTGCATAAGCAGGTTGTGTACCAATCCCTTGGGAGACCCCCTCCCCCCAACCCAATACCCAAATAGCGTGAAAAACACGTAAATACGGCCTAAAACATGCTTTACATACCTTGGATGGTCATTTTGTGTGGTCACAATATCAAAAAAACAAGTTTCGAAAACTTCGATTTTTGAGCTGCCCAGGGTGAAAAACTGCATAAGCAGGTTGTGTACCAATCCCTTGGGAGACCCCCCCCCCCCAACCCAATACCCAAATAGGGTCAAAAACACGTAAATACGGCCTAAAACATGCTTTACATACCTTGGATGGTCATTTTAGGTGATCACAATATCAAAAAAACAAGTTTCGAAAACTTCGATTTTTGAGATGCCCACGGTGACAAACTGCATAAGCAGGTTGTGTACCAATCCCTTGGGAGACCCCCCCCCCCCCAACCCAATACCCAAATAGGGTGAAAAACACGTAAATACGGCCTAAAACATGCTTTACATACCTTGGATGGTCATTTTAGGTGGTCACAATATCAAAAAAACAACTTTCGAAAACTTCGATTTTTGAGCTGTCCACGGTGACAAACTGCATAAGCAGGTTGTGTACCAATCCCTTGGGAGCCCCCCCCCCCCCCCCCCGGACCTAATACCCAAATAGGATGAAAAACACGCAAATACAGCCTAAAATATGCTTTATATACCTTGGATGATCATTTTGGGTTGTCACGATATCAAAAAAACAAGTTTCGAAAACTTCGATTTTTGAGCTGCCCAGGGTGACAAACTGCATAAGCAGGTTGTGTACCAATCCCTTGGGAGACCCCCCCCCCCAACCCAATACCCAAATAGGGTGAAAAACACGTAAATACGGCCTAAAACATGCTTTACATACCTTGGATGGTCATTTTAGGTGGTCACAATATCAAAAAAACAAGTTTCGAAAACTTCGATTTTTGAGCTGCCCAGGGTGACAAACTGCATAAGCAGGTTGTGTACCAATCCCTTGGGAGACCCCCTCCCCCCAACCCAATACCCAAATAGCGTGAAAAACACGTAAATACGGCCTAAAACATGCTTTACATACCTTGGATGGTCATTTTAGGTGGTCACAATATCAAAAAAACAAGTTTCGAAAACTTCGATTTTTGAGATGCCCAGGGTGAAAAACTGCATAAGCAGGTTGTGTACCAATCCCTTGGGAGACCCCCCCCCCCCAACCCAATACCCAAATAGGGTGAAAAACACGTAAATACGGCCTAAAACATGCTTTACATACCTTGGATGGTCATTTTAGGTGATCACAATATCAAAAAAACAAGTTTCGAAAACTTCGATTTTTGAGATGCCCACGGTGACAAACTGCATAAGCAGGTTGTGTACCAATCCCTTGGGAGACCCCCCCCCCCAACCCAATACCCAAATAGGGTGAAAAACACGTAAATACGGCCTAAAACATGCTTTACATACCTTGGATGGTCATTTTAGGTGGTCACAATATCAAAAAAACAACTTTCGAAAACTTCGATTTTTGAGCTGTCCACGGTGACAAACTGCATAAGCAGGTTGTGTACCAATCCCTTGGGAGACCCCCCCCCCCCCCCGGACCTAATACCCAAATAGGATGAAAAACACGTAAATACAGCCTAAAATATGCTTTACATACCTTGGATGATCATTTTGGGTTGTCACGATATCAAAAAAACAAGTTTCGAAAACTTCGATTTTTGAGCTGCCCAGGGTGACAAACTGCATAAGCAGGTTGTGTACCAATCCCTTGGGAGACCCCCCCCCCAACCCAATACCCAAATAGGGTGAAAAACACGTAAATACGGCCTGAAACATGCTTTACATACCTTGGATGGTCATTTTAGGTGGTCACAATATCAAAAAAACAAGTTTCGAAAACTTCGATTTTTGAGATGCCCAGGGTGAAAAACTGCATAAGCAGGTTGTGTACCAATCCCTTGGGAGACCCCCCCCCCCCAACCCAATACCCAAATAGGGTGAAAAACACGTAAATACGGCCTAAAACATGCTTTACATACCTTGGATGGTCATTTTAGGTGATCACAATATCAAAAAAACAAGTTTCGAAAACTTCGATTTTTGAGCTGCCCACGGTGACAAACTGCATAAGCAGGTTGTGTACCAATCCCTTGGGAGACCCCCTCCCCCCAACCCAATACCCAAATAGGGTGAAAAACACGTAAATACGGCCTAAAACATGCTTTACATACCTTGGATGGTCATTTTAGGTGGTCACAATATCAAAAAAACAAGTTTCGAAAACTTCGATTTTTGAGATGCCCAGGGTGAAAAACTGCATAAGCAGGTTGTGTACCAATCCCTTGGGAGACCCCCCCCCCCCAACCCAATACCCAAATAGGGTGAAAAACACGTAAATACGGCCTAAAACATGCTTTACATACCTTGGATGGTCATTTTAGGTGATCACAATATCAAAAAAACAAGTTTCGAAAACTTCGATTTTTGAGCTGCCCAGGGTGACAAACTGCATGAGCAGGTTGTGTACCAATCCCTTGGGAGACCCCCTCCCCCCAACCCAATACCCAAATAGCGGTGAAAAACACGTAAATACGGCCTAAAACATGCTTTACATACCTTGGATGGTCATTTTAGGTGGTCACAATATCAAAAAAACAAGTTTCGAAAACTTCGATTTTTGAGCTGCCCAGGGTGACAAACTGCATAAGCAGGTTGTGTACCAATCCCTTGGGAGACCCCCCCCCCCAACCCAATACCCAAATAGCGTGAAAAACACGTAAATACGGCCTAAAACATGCTTTACATACCTTGGATGGTCATTTTAGGTGGTCACAATATCAAAAAAACAACTTTCGAAAACTTCGATTTTTGAGCTGCCCGGGGTGAAAATCTGCATAAGCAGGTTGTGTACCGGCCCATTCACTAGGCCATTATTGTCGGAAACAGTCATTTCGCGTCTTTGGCACGGTTGTGACTGGCCCTAGGCAAGGCTGGAGACTGCAAAAAACGTCCTTCCGTATCCTAGTAGGCATATACTGTCACAACATCCCCACTTACACCCCTCGGAGTGGGTAGCACGGGGTCACCGAGGTTGCCAAAACCGCCGACATAGCAAAAATGGCCGAAAAGTGCATAAACTGCATCAGCGCTCGTCCCACTCCGCCCCATACAAACCCTATGGAGTCGGGACCCGGAAACACTTTTTCGGCTCAAAATCGAAAAAAACCAAAAGATTCATGATTTTCGACCCAAAAAAAGGGGGGGTCATTTTTTCGACATTTTTGACCCCCCCCCCACCCCCCCCCCCCTCCCTCGAAACCTCAAAAAAGTGGGTTTCAAGTGGGGGGTGTCTGGGGGGGTCCGGACCAAAAACTCATTGGGGGATGCGTTTATTGGACAAAATAATGATTTTACAAGGGGTTAAACTAACAATTCAACCCCTTGGGGTAGGGTACGCGAATAGGCCCAAAAAGGCCAAAATGAGGGGGTATGTGGCGTTTTCCCCATATATACGCCTGCCTGGCTTTGATCTAACAACCTCTGCGAGGTGATTTTCCATTTTTGACTTGTAAAGGGTTGAAAACTGCTTAGGCGGTTTGTGCTCACACCAAATGCCATTGAACCACCTACAAATAGCAATTTTGAAGCTTTTGGGGGGCCCGTGGCACGGGCTACATAGGCCCAGCGGCCACAACGTGGGTCCCCCTGGGTGCTCAAGTACCCGTATTGTCACTAAATCATCACCCAAACCCATCCCAGGGGCAACAGAAGGGTTTCGGAAAATTTCGGAAATCTTGCAGGTGTCACTAACCAGCCTACACAACGGCAATTTCGGGGCTTTTGGAGGGGCCATGGCTAGGGCTATATGGGCTTGGCGGCCACTACGTGGGTCCCCATGGGTGCTCAAGTACCTGTATTGTCACTAAATCATCACCCAAACCCATCCCAGGGGCGACAGCAGGGTTTCCGAAAAAGTCGAATTTTTGGAAATCTTGCAGGTGTCACTAAACAGCCTTATCCAGCGTGAAAACGGCTAAGTCCTTACTAGCAAGGGCCCATAGGGGGGGGCGACCGGGGGTACCTGGAGTTCGGACCCGGGACCCCCGCCATGGGTTAGGGGGTCCATGTACAAGAAAAAAGTTGCCCGGGACCTGGGTCCAAATCCACACACAGCACCCAGAATACGCAAAGAAGTTTTGACCCCCCCCCCCCCGACACCCCCCCACCCCCCTCCACCCCCCCAAAAAGGGGTACCCGGGTACGGGGGGGTAAAGGGGTCAAAAACGAAAAATTCATTGGGGGATCATTTTCTCTCCTAAAATGATGATTTTACAAGGGGGTTGGACATCCGGTACCATACCTTGGGGTATTGTACGCGAATGACCCCAAAAAAGGGGGGTATATGGCGTACGCACCTGCGCTTGATCTAACAACCCTCTTCGAGGTGATTTTCGATTGGCCGAAGGCCCGGAGAAAAAATTGCCCAATCACTTAAGAAGTGGGGGGGGGGGGGGGTCAGACGCCCCACCCCCACTCCCCTCTCCCCCCATTAAGCAAAGGCCTGTCCCGGGGGCCCTGTTGCAGGGGAGGGCGGTGCGGGTGCCGGGCCGGGTCAGTACGGAGCGGCGCGGATGTGCACGATCTGCATGCGGTCGGGGTCCGCCTTGTGGGCCTCATGCAGCTTGAGGCACGTGACGAGCCCCGCGATGCTGATGGAGTACACGACCATGAGGAAGTAGGCGGGGAACAGGGGGGTGGCCTGGTACTGGCTGCAGATGAAGGGGCTCAGCCCCCCGGGGATCTCCGCCAGCTGGTAGTACAGCGAGAAGCCCGCGCCCCGCACCTGCGCACACGGGCACGGGCAGCAAGGCACCGCCCACGGGGACGGGCAGGAATGCGGTGGAGGAAAGGGGGGGGGGGGGAGGGGGGGAGGGGGTCTGGGAAATCCCCGTCCTCCTGTGGTCTCTGGCCGAAAGCAGGGGTGCATTAGAAGGGAAGGGACCTCGGAGGCGGCCCCAGAGGCGGTTAGACAGGCGGTTGGAGGAGGTTGCCCAAGCGGTTGGGGGCGGTTACTGTCAGTTACGAATGCCATTGAGGCTGGCACTTGCCGTTAGGGGGGCAGTGGCTGGGCATAGGCTGGGCGCCCTGGAGGGGGGAGGGGGGGTGCCCCCCCCCCCTCCAATGCATCCCTGGCCCAAAGGTCCAGAGGTAAATTTCCTGAAGGCCGAAGAATCTTTTCTTCAGAAAATCACACTGGATCACACATCGGAAGAGGAGGGGGAGGGGGGGGGTCCGGGGGGGGGGGGGGGGCACGCTACTCCTGTGGTGGTCAGGCATTCCAAGATTGCCCCGGGTGCGGGGATCTGTGCCGCCCGGAGGAGGGCTCGAATGTCCGCCGGCGCGAAGGACATGGCTCGGGCTGGCACCAGCCCCTCTGGCCTGCGGGGGCACCGGCTGACACACACATACAACTGGGGCCGCGGGGTGGAAAAGGCATGAGAGGGGCCTTCAGGCCCCTTTTGCAGACCCTGAGCCCCCGACACACCCCCGCAGCGGCATCAAATGGGCGGTCGGCTGAACTGGATGTCCCCGCCATTAGACAACGGCAGCCATTGTCCATCAGCAAGTTCGCACTGCGTCCAGGTTTTTGCCAGGCGACTTTCCCGGTGCTTCCGCCCAGGTTCATGTGCCTTCCTTCCATATGCGCACTTGTCCTGCACCACTCTGCATAAAGTGGTCACCGTGGCTTAGACCCTACCAGCTGAGTGGCGTACATTCCGGTCAGTGGTCAGTCCCGCGGTCCCGCCCCCCCCCAACCCCCTCAGGGGGGGGGGGGGGCGCATAGCCTACGCCCAGCCACTGTCCCACTAACGGCAACTGCCCGCTTCAATGGCATTTGTAACCGACAGTAACCGCCCCCAATCGCTTCGGCAACCTCCTCCAACCGCCTGTCTAACCGCTTCCGGGGCCGCCTCCGAGCCCCCTTCCCTTGTCGTGCCTCCCTGGGGCTGGGGTCCGGGGCCATGCACCGCCACTGCCACGCACCTGCGACGGGAAGAACTCACACACGAACGGGTACGCGTTGTTGATGACCGTCATGGAGATGCCATTCAGGAGGACGCCCGACAGCCAGACGGAGGCCAGCGAGGTCGGGTGGTAGTACAGGGGGGCGTAGATGGGCAGCGCCATGACGGCCCCAAAGGCGGACATGGACATGAGGACCTTGGCCAGGCCGTACGTGTCGGCGAGCGCCGCGATCAGGAACTGGGACCCCATGGCCACGGGGTACGTGGCCAGCATCATCGAGAGCGCTTGCAGGGGGGACTGGCCGGCCGTGTGGACCAGCCACTCCTTGAAGTACGTCGTGGACACCCAAAACCCGCACACAGCACCTGTCGCCACAGAAGCAGAAAAGGGCCTCCAGGCGGAAAACCATGAAAAATCGAAATCCGGACCTTAATTGTACCCCGTTCCCCCCCTTGTCCTAGCTCCGCAAAAGTCCCAAATTAATACGGTCCCTACGCCTACTGTAGCTTGGACAAGGGCGTAGCTTGCGCGCGACACATACAACTACCGACACACACGTAAGTGAGCGCATGGGGGGATATGGTGCAGAAATATCCCCAAAATCAGAGCTATGTGGGTTTTCCCAGACTACATGCAGATCAAAACACAAAATAACTCATTGCAATAGCAGAATCCATTCAGGCCTTTAGCCTCTACCCAGCTACAAAAAACAATAAGAATCTGTGAAATACATCCAAATACAAATAATTCATGAGGAAAACCCCCGTTAGCACAGCAACGGATGTTTAGGTGGGCAACCACTCACAACAAATGTGCCCGTGACCCTATGTAACTGGCAAATTCGTCACCAAACCCATGTCTTATGTGGCTAAAGAAAAGAACACAGGCCGCGTGTTGTATGGCAGGGGGTTGTCACCCTCTGTCATCACAATTTAAAACCCACTCAAGACCAAAATTACCAAAAAATGGGGGCAGCGAGAGGGGGTTTTTTCGCAGGGGTATCGTCGGGGGGGGGGGGGGGGGTGTGAAACGGTGGTCCCAATGTGACGCTGCGGCAAAATTGGGCCTTCCCCAGCCGCCGAGGGCATGCCCCCAGACTTTTGGAAGAATGCCCCTGCCTTCTCAGCGATCAACAGTTTTGTCACCGCAGACATTATTTCGAAAAGCGGGACGGGGTGGGGTGGGGGATTGCGTCATCAAATGCCGTTAGCCCCCCCCCCAACCCCCTGATATCCAGTTGCTCAGGACCCCCTCTGCTGCAATAGACACAGAAATGGCAAAGCCGCAGCACGCAATTGCCCGCAACGGCGCCATGCCGCCGCAGGCGTTGCTCACGGGCTGTGCGTTGGGCCGCTGCGGGCACCCACACTTCCGACGCTGCAGGAGAAGGCAGGTCAAGGGCTTTGATGAATAGTGTGGCAGACTGCAACGGCTCATGGGCAAATGGTACGACGTCAAGCAATCGGGGTGCCCCTTCACGCTCGTACCTGCCCATGGTCTGCCACTGGGATCTGACATGGCACAGGTCAACACATCCTGTTGCGTCGTGGAGGGGCTGGTCAAGGGTTTGGGGGCCACCAAAGCTCAAGCCCGAGCAGGGGTTGCATTGGAAGGGGGGGAAGGCACCCCCCCCCCCCACCTCCAGGGCGCCCAGCCTATGCCCAGCCACTGTCCCCCTGACGCCAAGTGCCGGCTTCCATGGCATTTGCAACCGACAGTAACTGCTTTGGCAACCGCCTGTCTTACCGCCTCTGAGGCCCCTTCCCTTCCAATGCATCCCTGGGCACGAGCGCTTGCCAACGTCTACAGGGGTTTTGCAACTGCGGAGACCCGGGCAGTAGCACCAACGCCATTGGAGACGGAATGCTGCAAAGCCACACAAGGGCCCTGTTGCACCCGAAACACGGTCATGGCGGTGCCGGGGATTGACGCGAGACCTCACGGTCGTGGCGCTCTTGCAGCGTTCACCGGGTTGTGTGGCTGGGGACATGGTTGTCCAGGGGATGTGCAGTCAGTCTGGCAGTTGGCAAGTCATCTACGAGTGACTGTTGAGCAAATCTGGTCCGCAGGCCCTGCCAGGCACTTGCAACGAAATGACGTGTGTGGACAGCGGGGCACTCAAAGGATGCCATAAAGAGGGGGGCCATGGCGTTGGGCTTTGGGATCACCAGCAATGGTCCTGACCTCGTGCGGGACCTGCTCAGTTCGATTGTATTCCGCTGTTCTGGGCACTCAATTTGGTTTGCCTTGCTGCTCTCACACCGCAAGTCACACCAGCACCGAATATTGCCTTGAGATAAAAGGGGGGGGGGTCTCCATGTCACAGGCAGGGGTGGGCGGGCTTTCAACTCCGGAGGGGGGGGGGGGTCCGATACAGCCCTCTGGCCAGACCCCCCCCAAAAGGCTCAATTGATGGCCCCCCCATTCTCCAAAATCCTACCGAGACAGACCCCCCAGGGCCCCGGAGGTGACCCGCACCCAAAATTCGGCAAAAAAAATGAAGATGTGATTTTTGGAATTAGCGCATCGAGGGGGTTCAGAAAAGTCATCATTTGCCGTGGATTTGGTGGGAAGAAAACTGGACCATTTTCAATGCTGAAAAGAATATTTGGCGCCTTCGGCGCCAGAGTTCATAATAACTGATGAATAGTCATGTCAATTGAGCCCTTTTCCCGAACCCCCCCCCCAGTTTTGGGGGGCTCTATCGACCCCCTGTGTGACATTCTGTCTGGCTCTATCGACCCCCCCCCCCCGCCCTGGGGTTGAAAACCCGGCTTCCCCAGGGTCCGGGCGGGTGGGCCGGCGGCCCGCTCAACCTCTCCGTCAACCCCGCACCCACCCCCCCCCACCCCCCCCGCACCTGAGACACTAACGCATGCCAGCAGCCCGCTGCGCCAGTGGTCCCACACGGTCGTGTCCAGGTTCTCGGCCATGCAGACCAGCGCCGGGCCCTCGCAGCAGCGCGGCGCGTCCGGCGCCCCCTCGAACTCCTCGCTCTCGTGGGCCCCGTAGGCGTACCAGATGGTGAGGGCCCCCGGCAGCGACGCCAGGAGGAAGGGCACGCGCCACCCCCACTGCAGCATCTGCGCGGGGCTGAGGAGCGCCGTGAGGCCGGTGGTGACGGAGAGGGCGGCGAGGAACCCGCACTGGCTGCCCAGCGACATGACGGGGCCGGACTGCGCCAGGAGGGGCTTGGGGGCGCTCTCGGAGAGCATGA
Organism: Eutreptiella sp. 'Long Island Sound 2002'; assembly: GCA_964036045.1. NCBI lineage: Eukaryota > Euglenozoa > Euglenophyceae > Eutreptiales > Eutreptiaceae > Eutreptiella > Eutreptiella sp. 'Long Island Sound 2002'. The sequence goes on along the minus strand of OZ038382.1, from coordinate 56,450,727 downwards.
CCACGGCCGTGCCCATTTCCCCGCCGGTCCCAAGGCCCTGCGCAGCGCGAACGTATGCCACGGCTCGGCCACGTGCCCAGTACCAGGCACCAACGGCCCCCAAGAGAAATTTGCTGTGCTGCGGGATGCTTCAGGCCGTGGGTGGGGGGCAAGTGGGGTTGGGGGTTCGAAGTCGCATGAATTCGCATGAATTCGAATTCGGTACGAATTAGCTCGAATTCGGAGAAGAATTTTAGAAACTCTCATTATAAATCCATTGAAATCGAATTTGCTCGAATTCGCACGATTTCGAATTCGGTACGAATTCGCTCGATTTCGGAGAAGAATTCTAGAAACTCTAATCATGAATCCATTGAAATCGAATTCGCTCCAATTCGCACGATTTCGAATTTGGTACGAATTTGCTCGAATTTGAATTGAATTCGAGTCGAATCTGCATCCGTAGGGGCAACCCAATTTCCCAAAAGCTGCAAAGGTGGCAAAACCCAGAACCAAACGCAAAGAAATGCATGTCCTGACGCCCTGCGAAGATGAACATGCTGCGGCTGTTGGTGCCTGCCCGGTACCCCCCGACGGTTGTCCAGGCCCCCCCGCACCTCAACTCAGGCCTAAAGTGCCGCTCCACGGATGTCCACATCCCCGTGCCCCTCAATCCATGCCCCAGGAGTGCCACAGCTCGTTTTAAGGGAATGAAGCGCCGGGTACTCACCCCCGGGACACAGGCATACGGTCATCGCACACCAGATCAGTGCCGAATGTTGCCTTGAGTTCGCCGCTGTCAGGCGACTGTCGAGTGTGTCATGGGCTGATTGGGTTGAGTATCAGGAGCCGCAGGGGAGAAGAAGGGGAAGAGACGCGCTCCTTTCAAGGGGGGTCCAGCCCCCACCCCCACCCCCCCAAATGGGGCTGAGTTTCAGAGGCGCCGAAGAAAATTTGTGCGGGTCGAACGGGCGGCAGTGGGGAGGGGGGGCGGGGGCAGTTACCGACAAAATGCTGCAGAGCACAATGCACGTGGGCCCCACGTACGGGACGTTGGGGGCGAGGCCGATGCCCATGGTGGACGCGAGCATCACGTACAGGGACGTCACCAGCGCGTTCCGGCGGCCGAAGTGGTCGGCGATGAGGCCGAAGAGCAAGCCCCCGACCGGCCGCATGACGCCGGTGAGCCCGAAGGTCAGCCACGCGATGGTGGTGGAGTTGTGGAAGAAGACGGTGGCGATGTGGTCCGACAGGAAGGCGTAGGCGGAGTACTCATACCAGTCCATGACGTTGGCCACGGCCACGGGCAGCACCTTCACCCAGTAGGGCCCCAGCATCGCCCAGTACGCGGGCCCGGGCAGCAGGCCGCGCGGGGGCGGCTTGCCCCCCGGGCTTGCCCCGGGGGGGTCCTTGGTCTCCGCTCTCTGCGGGCACGTCTGCCCCATTGCTGCGGTGCCCGACGGGGGGCACAACAAAGCCCTCTGTTGGCAGCGACACACCCGAGGGACAAAGGGTAGCGAGTGCGGACTATGCACTATGCACGAAGAGCTAGACGAAGAGGCCCTATACCGAGCGATCTCCAAACACCCGCCACCGACTACACAACCGATGATGAAGCTATGCAAATAGCCAACTTGGACCCGGGATTGGGGTCCATAAATGGATTTGGATATCAGATACTGCATGGTTCACACACATGTAAAATTTTGAAAAAGTTTCTGCAACTTTGTGCCCCTCCTGTCCAGCGAATAGGGGGTTAATAGGAGGTGGGTGGCAGGGCAGCAACCAATATCCCTAAAATACCTTCCCCAGCCTCAAATCACTGAAAAGACGTGATGTTCATGGACCACCAGGAAAGGGAATCACCAAATTCCACGGTTCCAAAAGTCGCCGAAACAACACGTGCTGTTGCTCAGACAAGGGTGTCTCTCTCGCAGGGAGGGGGATGCATAGAGCCTATTCCTCGGTCAAGGGTGTGTTTTTATTTAGGCCAAATTTTGGAGTGCGTGACTCCCGCAACAGTAGTCTGTAGACAGAGGTCAGTGAAAGTGCTCAGGAACAACCCTGGAATCCAGTACACCCAAGGCATGAAGCTTTGGCCCCACAGTGTGAGCGATACATGGGACCGGTGAGGGCGTTTTTTCCCGGAATTTCCGCCGGTCTACAAGTACCCCCCCCCCCCCCTTTGTAATAGCTACGCAAACATACAGAATTAATACGGTCCCTACGCCTAATGTAGCTTAGACAAGGGCGTGGCTTGCGCGCAACACATACAACTACCTACACACACATGGGTGAGTGCATGGTATGAGTGCACCTTAACCTCCGCCCAAGTTCCCAAAAGCATGCAAACACAAGAAAGTGTTTGAAGCATGAAACTTCAGGTTCACACCCATGTTCCTACAAGCAATGAGGCATGAGAAGCCTACAAATGTTCGCATGCAGAACAACTGCACATGCTCACCACTTGAAGATGCCTTTGAAGATGCCTTTGCCCGAGGTTTAGGGGCTGGTTTGGGCTCATGCAACTTCAAGTTCTTGGGAATGAAATTGCCTTGCATGTGGTCCCTTGTAAAGAGCACTCACAACCCTATGTAACTGGCAAATTCGTCACCAAACCCATGTCTAATGTGGCTGCACTACATTTGGTACCAAATTAAAATTAGTACGGTCCCTACGCCTACTGTAGCTTGGACAGGGGCGTGGCTATCACAAAGGGGGGGGGGGGGGGTACACCCCTAAGCAAAGGGGGATCGGAGTCATGGCAAAGCCATGGGCCGTAATGGCCTGACCTGCTGGTCTGTAAGGGGGTGTGTGACAACATGGAGAATGGCACCTCCCCACTTGGTGCGCAGCTTTCAGGCTTGTGGGGTCAGTGTAGCGCAGTCCCTGTGGTGGCACCTCTGTGACTTGCCAATCGGTCACTTTGGGCCCTCAGCCAACGAGTATTTCAGCAGAAACCCAATTTTGCTGCAGGAACTTTGCTCTTGCCGATGGGAATGGCCGGTGGTTGCAATGTGACCGCGGTGACACCCCTTTTTGTTTTGTGAAAGAGTCCGAAAGAGAGAGACATGGGGAGGACCGTGGCACCGGCACATCACATATATGGCCCGAGTTTATATGGGCACCTCCTGGGCACCTCCCTCCCCCACTATCCTTATGGAGAGGCAGACGAAGGTGTTGCCGCATGGGGGAGGGGTGGGGGGCATGTGGGTTGTGGCCCACCCCCACCCCCGAGGGGGGGGGGGTGATCACATCGGAAGGAAGCACCCAAATTTTTTAAAAAAGCAGACACCCCCCCAACACACACGAGGATGTGCGCAGGTACCTGTTGTTGGGGCATAGGTACCTATTGTTTGGGCATAGGCACCTATCGTTTGGGCATAGGTACCTATTGTTTGGGCATAGGTACCTATTGTTTGGGCATAGGTACCTGTTGTTTGGGCATAGGTACCTGTCGTTTGGCCAGGTGTGATGTGCATGGGTAGTATTGTCAAAGTACAACATATTTTGTCCCGTGTAAGACACAACTCACATGCCGCCTGTAGCGGTGGGACGTGTATTTGGGCTCTGTTTGTGCTCATGCAGAGCAGATCATTCACCTGTGTGACTTGTTGTTAATTTCTTTGTGTTGATCAGGGATAGCCATAAGAACAGGCCAAAAAAATTTTATCTGTGTCTAGACTCAAAATGCTCAGATTTTTGTGGAGAATTCAAATATGGGTGAAAAACACGAAAAAAACACTCGGCCACCTCACCTCCAAGGCAGCCCTTGGGTGGATTACTTGCACTGTGCCCGCACTGTGTAACCTGTTGGAACAAACTATGGGGAAAAGGTCATTTCTTGGTTCCTTGGTTACTCGATGCTCACATACTGCCCACTCTCGGAGGTGGAGATGACGGTGGCGGGCACCCTATTCTCATTGCGGGTCACTTAACTTCCATCTTTTCCAAAAAAGAAACACTTTATGGATGCACCCATTCTTAGGCCCATCATGCAAACCAACCTCACAACGAAGAAAATTAGGATGGAGGAGTGATGTGGCTACATCACTGCCAATTTTGGTTTCTACAGGAGAGAAGAATGTGGCTACCCCCCTACAGCTCCCCCACTGGTGAGAAGAATGTGGCTATCCCCCTACGGCTCCCCTACTGGTGCGCAACGCCCCCCATGGGCAAAATAGCCACGAGTGACAGCCCCCCCCCCCCCCCAAGTAGGAAGCTGTGTTTTGGCAGTGTGAGGGCATGCGCGAGCAGCACATGAGGCAGATACTCATCAGTGGCCAACAAAAGACCATAGGCACCTTTCTACCAAGAAGATAGTGGCCAATGGTTCCTGGCAGTAGCAGGTCACCCATGAGAGGAAATGTTCGGATGGGTCTGGCAGCAGCAGGTCACGAATGAGAGGCAATGTTCAGCAGCAATATGCAGATATGCTGGCGCCAGGCTGAAAAATGCAAGCCCTACTTGGCGGGAAGAAAATTGCTTTGCGGGGGGGGGGGGGATGGCACGGAAGCCCATTTGCCCAACCCCCCCATCCCCCTCCTTGGTCGCCGTGCCGGGAGGGGGGTTTGGGCTGGGGCTGCCCTACCTGCCGTGCCGGGGGGGGGGGGGGGGTCCGACCCCAACATACATGGCCCAAAATGATCCCCACGTCGCGCTGATCATTTTGACTACACATATGTGGGGGAAAATTTTTTCGTGAAAAAATATTTTCCGGGCCAAAATTTGTGTTCCAGCGCACTTGGTGGCAACATCCGTCCTTACACAAAACAAAGGGCCCGGCACGGAAGCCCATTTCTGGAACCCCCCCCCTCCTTCGCCGGGCGCCCATGCCATCGCCCCCCCCCCCCCCCCCCCGCAAAGCAATTTTCGGGCCGCCCTTTGCCTTTGCATTCAGTACAACAGGAAAGTGCTGGATCCCCACCCCTCGCCCCTGTGGGCGGCGGATGTGTCCCAGTGGTGGTCCGCTGGGGGGAATGAGGGACTGCAGGACAGGAAAATCAGCGGACCTATGCGTGTATGCGGGTTGCAATGCATGTTGCAATGTGTAGACTGCACAGTGCGCAATGTGCAAAATGCACATTGCGCACTGCGTGCTCGCACATACCACCAGCTCAGTCCGAATGCTGAGTCTTGATTATTGGTGATAGTGATGATAATTATGACGACGTTGATGACGACCACGACGATGATTGGCGCACCATGCAATCACGTCATGGGCACCCTCACAAACCCCAACTCAGACACTAACCAAGCAACCAACACAGCCACCAACACAACCACCAACCCGGCTACCAAATGTAGCAAGAAAAAGGCATGTTCTAACCCTCCCCCCCTCCCGTGCTTCCCCTGTCTGCATGCCCCGCCCCAACCCCATCGCCGAGGTGATGGTTGCGAAGTGACACCCCCCAAACGTACTATCACCATACATGAAAACCGGGATGCATGGAAAGCCTGGCACAAAAAGCATGAAAGCCCAACACAAAAAATGGCCAAGAAGACACTCCACCATAGCTGCATGCCGCGGGTTCCATGGCGAGCGAGAATGAAAGGACTCATTATGGAACGCTTTGGACCTGGAGCACTTCCCCACCCAATACTGAAAACACTCACCACTTTGCACCGCAATGGTCTGACTGCGGCTCTCAGGAGGTGGCAGGTAACGCGCGTGTGGTAGCAGATGCCATGGCAGTACAAGCAATGCAACAGAATGCCCTGCCACACAAATACAGTGTTTAGACAACCATGGTAGTACCACCATGCAAACAAGCAGCCCTGGCCCTCAGGAAAAGTGGAAGTGGACATGTGTTGGACGCTGAAGGCTGCACACTGAATTGAACCCACGAAGGTAGTAATGTGTGGGGAGGCGGGGAGGGTTGCATGGCAAATTTGTATCCCTCAGGAAGTCGTTCAAGAACCGGGGGGGGGGGGGGTCGTACCGCAGCCTGGACATTGAGACCCTCAAGGGGAAAAAATACAGGTAGGCAACGCCCCTTGGGGAAGCGCCGGTGAGGCACATTCCATGGACCCCGCCCATCCCCACTCCCGGCATGGCATCACTGGTACCGGGGGATTCACTTCCCAATGTGCCTGTGCAACTCCTCCCCTGGTGCGGACACTACAACGGGTTCCCATATACGTCCCCCTTCAAGGTGTGCCCCAGTACCGCTGTTGGTGGTCAGGATGGTCACAATCCCGCACGAATGGGAAGGACGAGGCGAGGGGACAAGGGGGGGGGGGGCAGTACACAACAAGAAATTGAATGTGTCTTTTTTCACTTTTTCTCCCGTTCTGCTGTGCGTCAATTGAGTCTGTTGCACGGGCGCTTGTTCCAGCCCACAGTACAGAGCACAACATGCCTACATCTGCGTCGCCCCCCCCCCCCCCTCAAAAACAAAAACACCGCAAAAATGAGAAGCCACACAAGATGAAGCAGCATGAGCACATAATTCAACCAAACCCCAGGGCTGTAGACCCCAGAATGCTCAGGATTTCGCCTGCACAGGACTCCCGCTCCATGGGTGCTGCGCGTGCTGCTGGTGCGGTGGTCGGCGCAAACAGGCTCCTGCAGCTGTACATACCATTGAACCGATTGCGAACCAGACTAGCCTTGCGTCCGCGGCTGTCACAGACGCAACAAATATCTGGGCGGCCATATTGGTTGCGATGTTGCTGTCTGTGCACTGAAAAGCAGTGGTTGATGTTCCTAATGGCTGTGGTCCCTGTATTCAAAGCCCCATGTCTGTCCACTTCTGGCAACTCAGAACACCACATGAACACCCGTCTCAGCCAATGCCGAGCCACCCGAACCGCATCCTGTTCCGCGTTTCAGGGTGGGTGAGGGCTGGGGGGGGGGAGGTAAATGTACGCTTGATCTCATATGCAGAACCCAGCTAAGCATAGTCCAGCACTTTTCCAGGAAGGTGACACGTGCGACACCTCCTGCCCTTGTGGCGCGATGCGGGGGCTGGGTTGGCCTGTGCTTGAATGAGGGGGAGGGCGAGACAGGTTCTCAGAAGTGGACACGAAAATGGTTCTGGACGGTTGGAAAAGCGGTTAGTTGTGCATGACACGTGGCGGTTACGAAGCGGTTGGAGGTCAATTACCGGACGGGGGCTGTTGCGTTAAACTAATCCTCTCAACAGGCCTCACCACTTCCACAGGCATGGGGAAGGGGGGCCACACTGTACACCCAAGCAGTTGGTGTGGGTGGGCTTCCAACTCCGGGGGGGGGGGGATACAGACCTCTGGCTAGCCCCCCCCCCCCCCCCCGCAGAGGGCTCAATTGACGGGCCCCCCAAAATCCTACCGAGACTGATGCCCAGGCCCCGGAGGTGACCCAAACACAAAAATCGGCAAAAAATGGGATTTTTGGAATCAGCGCGTCGAGGGGGTTCAGAAAAATTCATCATTTGCCATGGATTTGGCAAAAAAAAAAACAACAACAAATTGACCATTTTCAATGCTCAAAAGACCTTTCAGCGCCTTCGGCGCCAGAGTTCATAATAACTGATGAATGGTCCTGTCAATTGAGACCCCCCTCCCGCCAGTTTTTGGGGGGCGCTATTGACCCCCCCCCCCCCCCCCGCCCCCAGTCCAACCCACAATTCCCACGGGGGCCACACTGTACACCCAAGCAGTTGCAATGGACGTGGCATTCCCCGGTCTTCGATGGACAAACGAAGGACAGCCCCACCAGCTCTCAGGCAGACTTGGTGCTGCCGCCCTTCCGCAGGTCGGCGAGGACGTGCCGGGGCCATGCGGCCATCACGTGCTCCCAGTCGTCCGCGGGGGAGATGGCGCAGCGGTGCTCGAAGTCCAGGACCTGCCGCCGCGGCCCCTCGGACCGGGCCCGGTGCAGCTCCTGCATAAGGAGGGTTTTGCACTTCTGCCCGTCGTCCACAAGCCCCTGCACGTACTCGGGCAGAAAAGCGTCCCCGGTCTGCTCCTCAAGGGCCTGCCGCGGGACAGAGACAAGGGGCGATGTGGGGGGCTGGGGGGCTGACATGCCACTGGTGTCCGGCAGGGGAACCGAGGTTTGTTAGGAATCAGCGCTGTCCTATGTGCCACTCGGTAATATCCGCTGCTGTCACGACCAAAACTCAGTAGGAACAAGACGCATCCCCATGTCTGACGCAGTAAGATCCAGCTCCCTTCTTATCACGTGTGCCCTGGCAGACGCTAGTGCCAAGTCTGCTGGGGGGGCTGGGGCCCAGGGAGAGGTAGAGAGGTATAAGACCCGGGCGATCCCCAGGCACCAGCGGACCCTCGTTAGCCGCTTCCGGAAAGCGGTCAGGCTGTGAGGGACAGAGGGTCAGGGAAAAGCATCACCGTCTTACCACTGACCCGGGGGGGGGGGGGGGGGGGGCATGACGCCCGGTTGTGTTGCTGCCTGCAGTGGGCGGCGCCTATTGGCCTCTCGCCGCTTACCCTTGTCCCTTCCCTTCCCGTGGGGGGGGGGGGGGGGCATCCAGGATCAAGTGGTTATGCCGGTTTGTACTTCCGGGTGTACTTCCAGGTGTATGTACTTGTTCCCCTTCATGGGGAATCCTCCGTGTGGCTACCCCCAACGACCAGGGGAAATTGCTTTTTCTGAGTGAGATGCACCCGGGCGTCCCATACTGAGCTGGCAATGCTCCAGACAGCGTCTTTCCAAAAGCCGCGGAGTTTGGAGGGTTGTCACCACCGGCGGGAGGGGGGTCTCCGAAGCGGGGGAAGAAGATGCGGAGTTTGGTCACAAAGCCCAGTGCAGCACCTTCGGACACGCTGCAAGACCCATGGCCATTGCGTAGAGTACCGTCTACATCTGCATGATACTTTGAGGCTAACGTCTCAGGCCCCACCACAAGTACCGCAACACTTATACCGTGCGAATCCTCACTATTTGCGGAATCCTAATTTTTGCGTTGCGTGTTTTAAATTGATAAAATCTACCCCAAAGCCTGGAATACAGCCCTTCAGGTGCGGGCTTCTCCAGGGGAGGGGCAGGGGGAGGGGGGACTGCCCCCACATCAAACACCGGCTGGAGCCTCCAGCTGCTCATACACACAGAACTATGGCGCCCACTCCGCCGGCCATCTTTCTCCACACGGTAAAGTGCTTTGGATGCTCGGCATCACTGATGAGGGGGACCGTCACACTACCGCAGAGGGTGGGGGTGTTGATCCACGAGGGCGCAAGGGGCAGGTGGCACAGGGGGGGGGGGGGGGAGCACAGGACGGTGCCGGTCTTCTGGCTTCAGCCCCCCAGCAACGGCTCCGTGCAGGCACAGGCGCAGTCCCCGCTGCCCCCTCACTGAACCACGCGCAGTTCGACCCAAAAGCGGCCCCGCATCTCCCCCGGGCATAGCCATAGAGGGGCATCCTTTGGCCCCTGAGCACTTCGACCCGAGAACCACTGCTGGACCCGGCAAAAAGGCTGGAACCCGCAGCCCGTCTGAGCATCGGTGGGACGCCGGCGATCGCGGCTCCAAAGAGAAAGGCAAATGTGTGTGGGCCTGGACTGCTGTTTCAGGGGGTATGCCCACGATCACAGGGCAAGCAGGCGGTGGATGCGGGATCACCGGGCAGTACCCAGTCAAAACACCGCGACGTATGATATCGGGGGCAATATGCAGCCAAACAGGTGGTGTATGGGTGGGACGCCGGCGATCGCGGCCCCAAAGGGGGAGTATCCGCACCGCACGTGCACCGCGCGCGCACCGGTGATCCCGCATCCACCGCCTGCTTGCCCTGTGATCGTGGGCATACCCCCTGAAACAGCAGTCCAGGCCCACACACATTTGCCTTTCTCTTTGGGGGAGTACCTGCCGCGGTGCGCGCGCGGTGCGGGTCCTGGGGTTGTTCCGTAGACCCTTTCATCCAGAGCCAATCAGGGGGAATGGTAACGCCTCAGAGCCCACCAGGTACCATCTTCAACTCCTCTCCCGGTAGACCATCTCCTAGGGAAGTTGTTCAAATACCTGACGCGCCGGGCAGTACCCAGTCAAAACACCGCGACGTATGATATCGGGGGCAATATGCAGTCAAACAGGTGGTGTATGGGGATCTGCTGTGCATTGCGAAAGGTGCGCGTTGGTTATTGGTTTGGGGAAGGTTAAGACGATCCAACACAACGCAACACGCCGGCCAGCGGGATCACCCCTGAGAACGCTTTCTGCGTGCCACAGGCGCCGTCGGCTTGCAGAAACCTGGTTCATTGCAGTCGGTTGAGGAACTAAACCTGATACCGAAGAATGAGTACCCGTTGATCTTTTGACACCATCGTTCTATCCATGTGAAGACTACGGCCCCGGCTCAACAAGCAACAACGACTTCAATAGAAGTCACATGGGCTTCAGTGTTTAGGTCAACAACGCACAAACTGCAATATGCCACAGTTCGGCAGGTTGCCCAAAATGCGCGCGGCAGGTGCCGCAGGGAAAGCGTTCTCCCTCTTTTCAGGTTGGGTCGCGATGGGTCGCTGCCGGGCCTCCACAGCAAGTCCGGGAGGGGGGAGGGGGGGAACATACTGCACGGACCACGTCGTAGCACCGCAGCAACTGCAGCGGCATGTTCTCTGCCACATTGTGGAGGGCCGGGGGCCCTGGAGCGGCCTGGGCCTCGCGCTCTTTGTCCGACAGGATCTGCTCTCTCACAGCGTTGTACCCCAGGATCCAGAACGCCTGAGACCCAACAGCAATGATACCAGTGCTGCTCACCCACCGCCCCACCTCCGCCCCCCAACGGCTGACCGCGCCTCCACACAAACCAGGAGAGACCGGGTGCACATGGGGGCCACACACCAGGGGATTGCCAATGAGTCCGGCCAAAATACCAACAACCACCCAAAAGCCACCAGGAAGTGACAACAACCATCCTACAATCCCAAAGCCTCCAGGAAAAAAAACAACAACCATCTAGAGGCAACCAAGAAACAGCAGCAACCGGAGGGGCACGGTGCACATAGGAGCTGCACACGGTTACCCCGCGCCTGTACCCCAGCGCCTCAGACCCTTCAGGAGAGTGCCGTGCTGCATTCCCTCTTCCTCTTCCTGGCGAGAAGGGGCTGGTGGGGGTGGGCGCAGTGGCAGCAGTAGCAGGAGGGGTTGGGCATGGGTGGACCACGGGAGGCCTGACCCATGGGGTTTGGACGCGGAATTAACCCCCCCCCCCCCCACTCACTGTTGGCCGAAGGCCCCCTGGGTGGGGGGGGGATGTGGGAGGGCCCATATGGGGGGGTGGGGGGTCTGGGAGGGCCAACCTGAAGGGGGGGGGGGGGGCAGGAGGGGCGATTTGGGGGTGGCTGGGGGGGGGGGGGGAACATGCCATGCCCCCGAGGCCAAGTGTTGGTTAATCACCTCCTCCCTTACCCCCCCCCTTGCCCTCCCTCTAACCATACCATTACCCTAAACCTAACCCTAACCTTTGCAGCAAGCTGATTCAGGCATGCCAGCCCTGTTGGTTAGGCTGAACAAGATCTTCAAAACTATGTTCATGGCTGCTTTTTGCCACATCATTCCTCTCCATTTTGGACCCCAACACCACCTCTAACCCTAGCCTAGGGTGAGAGCTAAGGTTAGGGTTGGGGCTAGGGTTGGGTTACGGGTCGGGTTAGGGTCAGCCAGCTGGTGGAAGCAGTCTTGGTTGTATAACCCTCTGAAGTGTCTAGGGTGGACCTACCAGGTTTAGCAAGCAAACAGCAGCAGCAAGCACGCACAAAATGGGCAAAAATCAGAACTCTGCTGAGGTGCTGGTGCTTTGGCTTTCACCAGAATTTTGGTGGATGATACCTCTGGGTGTGAGGGACAATCACACAAATCACCTCCAAGAGAGGTTGTCCGATCAAGCGTAGGCGCGGACGCCATAACCCCCCAATATCTAACCCCTTGTAAAATCATTATTGTGCAACACAAAATGACCCCCTGACAAATTTTTCGATTTTGAGCCCGCTACCCCCCGTACTTGGGTACCACTTTTTTTTGTGGGGGGGGGGGGGGGTTGTGCTTGGTGGTATTTGAACTTTGGTCTTTCAAATAGCTCAGGGACAAACAGCCGCACGGCCGTGGCGCCACGGAGTAGTGCAATGCACAGTGCACATGCTAGGGTGGGGTTACAGGGGTCACAGGTGGGTCCAAAAGTGGTCAGAAATCGCTTTTTCCAAAATTGTTCCTAGACCACGAGGGGAGCTCAAACAAGTGGTTTAAGGCTCTTCAGCCATCTTGGACCCATGTGAGCGCACACAAGCTCCAAAAAGAGCTTGAAATAGGCAATTTGGGGACTGACAGTGCAGCAAAGGGGGGTCCATGGGGGAATGCGGGGGGTGGGCTGATAGGGGAGGGGTGCGGGAGGAGTGCTGGAGGGCATGTCTCCCGAGCGAGCGATGCGAGCGAAGGGTTGCGAGTGCGGTATCAGGGGGGGAAGTGGCGGGAATTGTTCTTGGTATCCCTCAACACACATCCTTATTCAGCCCCGCAACTGATATTCCCTCCCCCACTAGCTCGGTCCCAATGTTCAGTCTTGATTAGAAACCAGGCTAAGGGTTGGGGTGGGCGTTACAGTCAGGGTTGGGTTTAAGGATAGTGGTCGGGTGCAAAGTGGACGAGAATTGCCTTCTGGCACCTGTCGTGCCCGTGGAGCGTCGGGCGCCTTTGGCACCAACAGACTCCTGAGGCTGGCACCTTTGGCAACCAACTGTTGGCCGGAGACCCCTTTGGGGGGGGGGGGGGGCAGGGGTGGTCCGCATCCTCGGACCTGCGGAGTCGGTCCCCCTGGGGGCTGGCGGAGCAGCGGGAAAAGCAGCGTCCACCAGAACAGGCAGTGGCGCAGGTTCGCTACCTTCTTGGTCACTTGGGCACCCTGACGAAGCAGCGCCGACACCGCCTCATGTTGGTCCCCCAACAAACCCGCATGCAGCAGCTCCTACGACACATGGGCAGGGCAGGGCAGGGCAGGGCAGGGCAGGGCAGGGCAGGGCAGGGCAGGGCAGGGCCGGGCAGGGCAGGGCAGGGAAGGGGAGTGCACCAACCCAGTAGCACAGCCACTTTCCTTCTTAACTAAGTTGCACAAGGAGCCGTCTATGGGGGCGTTTTTGCACAGCGCCAATTATTACGTTGTTTATCCCGGGAACACCCCTGAAAACCACCCCCCTGCAGAAGGATGTATGATCCATTCCAAACAGCATCGGGGGTGCAGAATTCAGGACCCTGGGACCCGTGGCAAGTATCAGACTAAAAGAAAAATACCTGGTGTACCAGCAGGGGCGGTGTAGGGTGCAGAATTCAGGACCTTGGGGTCCATGGCTACTGCTGGTGGAAAACAGCCACCTTTTCGCACAGCGCGCGGTGCGCCCCCTATTATGGATGAGTCAATACCCAAACCCCTGTTGGGATTCTCAATGATCGCAAATTGTGTTTGGAGACCAACGCTATCGCGCCATTGCAAACTTCGGAGGAATGCATTGCTTTGATCCCGGAAATAATATGGGCGCTTATCGGTCGGGCAGGCAGGACAAAAAAAAATCAACTCAAAAAAACGGTGGGCCATCGCAACACGTTGGGCCCGCTCGATGGCGCGGCTGTGGTGGAGGTCTGGGGGAGGGGGGGTTGCAACAGAGGGGGGGGGGGGGGGGCAATAGAGCGCCTTGGCCGGACACCCCAACCCCCAAAAAAGGCTAACTTGATGGGGCCCCCACAATCCAACGGGGACCGACCCCTCGGGGGCCCGGGCCCCGAGGTACCCCCCCCCCCCAAAAATGAAAACATCATCATTTTGGGATCGCCGCATCACCGCGGTCCCGAAACATCGCCGTTTGCCTCATGTTCAGTGCAAACAACAAGCGAATTGTCGGGGCCTTCAGCGGACTGACCAATGGCCCTGTCCGTGGAGCCCCCTTTCGAGAGACCCCCCCCTCCCCCGAGTCTTTGGGGCATTGAGCCCCCTCCCCTCCCCCAAACAGAAAACCCAACTTCCCATGAATCTTGGGGACAATACTGCACCACCACATCATTCCACAGGATCTGAGGGTGCAACCGACACACGAGGCCCATAACTGGAGCCCGCGGTTGTGTTGCCTCTGAGTCTACCCCCCAATCCAGTGAATTCGCCCCCCCCCCCCAGTCCAGTGAATTCGCCTGTGCCCCCCCCCCCCCCATCCCAACGGAGAGGCCATTCGGGTGTGGTGCCCTCTGGGCCCCTCGTCTACGCGGGCTGTAGCGCCGCAGCCAGTGCAGCCAGCACCGGTGGCACCCAGGGCAGGGAAGCACTCTTTGCGCCCTGGTGCCCCTCCACCTGCCCGCGGTACGCCCTCGGCCGTGGGGAGCCGGACCCAGCCCGCGTGGCAGCACCACCTGTGCCTAAGGCAGTCAAGGAGTGCGGGTCTGACCCCAGTCGTGCCACGTACCACCGCCTTCCCGTGCCAACAGGCAGTCGTGGAGTGGTTGGGTAGCATGTCCTAGTGACGTGGAGGTTGCGAGCCCAGGCCCACATCTCCCCCGGCGGGCTCAGAGTCAGGCTCTCCAGCCTCCCTGCCGGGGCCTGGAGCACCAGGCACACACTTCCCCGCACCATGTGCGCCAACGCCGAACAACAATGGAGCAAGCAGGTGTGCCACAGCCCCCCCCCCACCCTCCACAAACACACAAGGGCACATACACACAGGCACGGCGGCATCTCCCGCCCGCAAGCGCCACCGCGGGGTCTGGGGGCGGTCAGCAGTCCGGTAGGCCTTGTGACCGGACACCCTGGTACAGCCGCCCGGTCGGGTCCGGCAGGGAAGGCGGCGCGGACCGTGGGTAGGCGACCAGGTGAGGCCTTCACCCAACCCAACCCAACCCCCCCATCCCCCCACAATCCACTCTGTCGGCCCAAATTTCAGCCACCACAAAGCGAGGGTGCAGGCCGTGGGCTGGTTCCCCTTGGGGACCAGGAAACAGGGGAGCAGACCTTTTGCTGCCCCCAACCCCCCCCAACAGAAATGGGGCCGGACCGAAAGCAGGCCCAGCACCCCCCCCCCCCCCCAGCATGCCCTCGCACCCTCACTGCAGGCCGTCACATGGTGATCGAGGTCCCTCAGGGAGCGGACGCCGAGCGACGAGTATGTTGGGATCTGGGACCCGCATGGTAACCCAGCAGGTGGTCCTCCTCTCCCACACAAGTGAACAGGTAGACCCATCCAGCACCCTACCCCCCCCCCCCAGCCTGCGCCCGCGACGGGAGGGGTGCACGGAGTCGGCGCCCTCAGGGCCTAAAAAGTGGAGGCTGTGAAGGGCTCACGGCTTGACCGCTGTGGGTATCCCTTGAGCGGCCTGCCCAGGGAACCTCCAGGTGTGCACGTGCCCCTCCAACTTCATCACAGACGCCTAGGCCAGCACAGCCCCGTGCACTCTAGTGCAGTTGTGGGTGACCCCTGGAGGCCAGACAGCCACCAGCCGACCCCTGCCCCCCCCCCCCCTTCCTCAACGGAGAGGCCATTCGGGTGTGGTGCCCTCTGGGCCCCCTCGTCTACGCGGGCTGTAGCGCCGCAGCCAGTGCAGCCAGCACTGGTGGCACCCAGGGCAGGGAAGCACACTCTGCGCCCTGGTGCCCCTCCACCTACCCAGGGTACGCCCTCGGCCGTGGGAGCCGGACCCAGCCGCGAGGCAGCACCACCTGTGCCTAAGGCAGTCAAGGAGTGCGGGTCTGACCCCAGTCGTGCCACGTACCACCGCCTTCCCGTGCCAATAGGTAGTCGCGGAGTGGTTGGGTAGCATGTCCTTGTGACGTGGAGGTTGCGAGCCCAGGCCCACATCTCCCCCGGCGGGCTCAGCGTCAGGCTCTCCAGCCTCCCTGCCGGGGCCTGGAGCACCAGGCACACACTTCCCCGCGCCATGTGCGCCAACGCCGAACAACAATGGAGCAAGCAGGTGTGCCACAGCCCTCCCCCCCCCTCAGACACACACGGGCACATACACACAGGCACGGCGGCATCTCCCGCCCGCGAGCGCCACCGCGGGGTCAACAGTCCGGTAGGCCTTGTGACCGGACACCCGGGTACGGCCGCCCAGTCGGGTCCGGCAGGGAAGGCGGCGCGGACCGTGGGTAGGCGACCAGGCGAGGCCTTGACCCAACCCAACCCAACCCCCCCAAATCCAGTGAATTCCCCCCCTCCCCCCCCAAGTCCAGTGAATTCGCCTGTCCCCCCCCCCGCCCCCCCCCCAAATCCAGTGAATTCAACCCCCCCCCCCCCCCCCCACACACAAAGAAATCCCGTGAGTTCACCCCCCCCCCAAAATCCAGTGAATTCACGTGTGCCCCCCCCCCCCCCCGCCCCAAAACCAGTGAATCCGCCCCCCCCCCATAAGTTCCAGTGAATCCGCCCCCCCCGAAAAAAAATCTAGTGAATTTGCACACGCCCCCCGATGTTGTGTGAAGGGCGCTGGTTTGCAGAGCCGGATGTGAGGCCTGCGGCGTGGGCCCCAGGGCACGCCCATGCGGCCGTGCCTAGGGGGGCCCCCCAGTTCCGGTGCCAAGTGCCGTCACGCTCTTGCGGGATGTGCCGGAGGGTCGGGGCGGAGGAGGGCACAGTGGATCCAGTGGGATGCAGGCTTTGGGAACAGAAGGGGGAGGGGGGTCAGGGTCAGGGTCAGGGTCAGGGTCGCTTGTCACAGGCACGCGGTTTCTTGGGTAAACTTGTAGTGATGGCCTTGTTCGAGAAGGTTCCCCACGTCATCCTTGACGTGGCCGTTGGGGACTGGCGCCGACGTACAGACGTTGCAGCGAGAGCCGGTGCTTGTCAAGGCCGACGGGTCTGAACCAATGACTGCTCTCGTTTTTCTTCCGCAGAACCATAGCCAGTAAAGAAATTGTTTAGGGCAGCAAGAACCGGTTTGGAAATTATAACAAGGTTCCAAACCTTAAGTGTGTAGAAGTTCTTTTTCAAAAAAAATCAACCACTGTTAGGGGAAATGAACATCTTTATAAGGGCAATCTGCAGAGAATGGTTTGAGCAACAGTTAGGTTCAGCAAAAGCATTCATTTTGGCTGACATGTTTTCAAAACATCTTGTGAAAACATTACAAAACGGTTTTGAGGTACAATGTGAAACAATGCAAAGGAAACAAAGCATACACCAAAATCAACAACAGCAACAAAACAAAGCCATTCAAAGATTTACCATGGTAACGTCGCATTCGTTGGGACACTTTAACCGCTCATCGAATGATCTGGTGTTGTGGGGCGATTGGACGGGGTACCTGAGGCGTGAAGGCCGACGCCGCCGTCAACATCTCGAGCACCGCCGGACAGTTGAGGTTTTCGTCTGCGAAGTCCCCAAAGCGATTGCGCAGCACCTTCCGTGTGAAGAGCGCATCGTACACCGTCTCCAGAGATGGATACACCATCAACGACAGGAACGCCGCCACTGCACAAGTGCAGGACAAGCACGTGGTGCAGCATGGGCAGGGCGGTCCCTGTGAAAGAGACGCCCCAGGGATGGGGCATACCCCCCCCCACCCCAAGCTGTCAGGGGTAGCTCCCCATGAGGCTAGCGATAGAAGAGGGGGGGGGGGGTCTTGGACCCAAAAGTTTGTGTACCAAAAAGGGCCCGACAAGATTTTCCCAACGGTAAATTCTATTGCCTTCAGCAAGGCACCTCGAAGAGGAAGAAAAATCGAATTTTTGAAAGAATGCCAAGTGCCACCAAAATCAGCTTTGTTGGGGCTTTTTGAGGGGCCGTGGCTCCGGCTACATGAGCCTAGCAGCCACTGCGTGGGTCCCCATGTGTGCTCAAGCACCCGAATTGTTGCCAAATGATCACCCAAACTCTTCCCGAGGGTGACAGAAGGGCTTCGGAAAAAGTCGAATTTTCGAAATAATTTTCAGCCACGAACACGGCTGAATGCTCACCGGCAAAGGGCCATATGGGGGGGGGGGGGGGGGGTTGTTTTGGTTTTGGGTTGGGCCCTTCTGCCAGGACCCCCATGCAAAGGCCACGCCGGGCCATGCTACCACACATGCTTGGAGGATCCTGGTTGCCTCTTCAGGTCCGCGAGGCCACAGGGGTGGTGCCACTGCCGCCTTCGCGATAGACGGGTGAAATATCCGGGGGGCCTAATCCTAACCATATCACTTCATGGTGGCTGCCACCGCCGGGGTGGATGCCACGCACATGCAGGGTGATGACAGGGCAGGCCTCATTTCGGACTGTTACCACTGTAGATCCTCATATGGGGGGGGGGGGGCGTCCGGGGGTACCCAGAGTTTGGACCCAGACCCCTGCCACCGGTGAGGGGGTCCATGTACAAAAAAAAAGTTGCCCAAGTCTGAACCAACACACAGCGCCCACCATACGCAAAGAAGTTTTGACCCCCCCCCCCCCCCGAAAAAGGGGTACCCGGGTACGGGGGGGGGGGGGGTCAAAATCGAATAATTCATTGGGGGAGCATTTTCTGTCCCAAGATGATGATGAGGGTGACACGTCTGGTACCATACCTTGGGGTATGCTACGCGAATGACCCCCAAAAGGGTGGGGTATATAGCGCCCACGCCTGCGCTTGATCTCACAACCCTCTTTGAGGTGCCTTCGTTATTTCCCACCACAGTCACTTTGGTCAAGGGGCATCAATGGTCAGGTTGCAGTGTCCGCGTTAGGCTCCAGCTGCGCCTACCCCACGGCTTTCCTCACCTTCTGTCCATCATGACGCCTCCAGCACATTCAGTTCCACCGGTGTGGCTCAGCGCGCCCCCTCCCTGAATGGTTGCGACCTTCCGGACTCTATCGGCTTAGGCGTACATCCAGGTCAGAGGTCACTCCATCACCAGGTGCTAATTTAGCTGGCTCCCAATTTGGCCCTCCCGGCTCCGGCTGGCATTTGGTCCTTAGGTTTAAAAGCCCAGCGGGTACAGAATGTCGGTTCGGGTCAACTACATACAACATACAGCAGGGGGGTGGGGGGTTTGCTTGCTGGGAGGTTGGTCGGGGCGGTTGGTTAACCGGCTGGACTCCTCCATTGCCATCAGCTGCACATCACGGGGTGGCACATCTGGAACCCTCTGTGCTGCACGTCATCGTCGTGGCCACAGATTCACGGGACTCCTCTGATTGGGGGGATACTTCACCACTACTGCAGCCCTCCCCATCATCCATGAGAGCCAGGTTGAGGGATTCTAATAACCGCATGGAGACGTGAGGGGCCATTGGCAACGCGCCCCGGGGGGGGGGGGGGGGGTTCGGAAGATATTTCGGGTTCCCACGAAATAGGGGGTTGCTGTTGTCGCCGGCGTGGCTGGCGTTGCCAGCTCTCTTGCCAGCCGTTGAAACGGTTGCAGCGTGAAGCGGAGGGGGGTCTGCATCCTTTGCCTCTTGGGTACCCTCACGGGCGTACATACCTCGATGTCCCACAAGGGTGAGGGGGGGGGGGGCTCCGGTTCCCACCCCCGCTCTCCTTGCACTTGTCGTTGTGGCGTGCCCTGCAATGGTTCTTCACACGGCTTGGGTGGGGGGCACGGGTCCTCTGGCTCCTCCTGTGGCTCCCACCCCTCGCACCCTGCTTCCCATTCCTCATCGGACATGTCCGCCTGTGGCGCCTCTTGGCGCCTGGGGTGGATGGAGATTTGGCCGTAGAGCAATGGGGACTGTCGTCGCCCCACATCGGCCAGGTGATCCGCTCTTGAGTTCCCTGGGATCTCAATGTGTGACGGTGTATGCAGCCATTTCACGTGTGTCCCCAAAGATTCTATTAGGCACAGCAGCTGTTCCCACAGGTCCTTGTGTTGCACTGGCCCTTTGGCTGTCGCCCAGCCGTGGCGGCGCCATTTTTGCGCCCACCCTAGCATACCATTGACAATCAGGAGGCAACCGGGACAGACCAGCATGTATTCCCCTAGTCTATGGCCCTCAAGGGCTCGGAGGGATGCTCGGAGTTCCCCCCTCATGTTAGTCTGCTCTTCGCTCAGCAGGATGTAGGTGGCCGCATCGCGGTCATCCCAAAAAAATATGCCATACCCTCCCACCCTCCCCACCACCGGGTGGTTTTCCGATGACCCATCTGGGTAGACAATGTCCAGCCTTGTTGTTTATATTCGTGTCACGCGCGCATGCTCCGCCCTGAGTCCCTCTGCCTGGTCAAACTTTTTCTTTCATTTCTTGGGCGGGCACCACAGTCGGGGGGAGGAGGGGGTCCGGGAAGTTGATACCGTGACTCTCGGGTGTTGCAGCACTGATGTTTGCTGCATGGAGGTAAAGGCTAATATGAGCAGTGTGACTTCTGCTGTGGGCAACGTGCCCACCGGCAGTCTTTCCCACTGTTGTAATACCTCAATCCACATAGCCACAAAGAAATCCCAAGACGGGGTCCAGTGTTGTGCACTGTTTTTGGCTGCACACCTCGTGGACCACGACGCCCTGACCGCCGTCCACAGGGTCAACGGGGGGGGGGGGGGGCTCTTCCAATGGTTGTCCGCCATTCTGATATCACCCTGGCCCCCTCTCACAATTTCTTGAACCTGAACCCTCCACCCCGAACCCAACGGGTGCAATGACATACGCGCCTTCTCCTCCTGCAGGGCCACGCTCAATGCCGCCTGCGTATTTGCATAGCCCCACGTATATTCCTCTGGCACGAGACACGGGTGACATGCAGAGGCCAAGCCAAGGGTCCGGCCGATGGAGGGCCTCGGGAAAACCAAAGCAGGGACCCAGCTGCAGTGATGGTCCGGGTGTGGGTGTGGGTGTGGGTCACGGGCAGGTCACGGGCAGTGCTGTGGTTGAACAGGGCACCAAAAGGGTCAGGGGAGTCCAGCAAGGCTCCAGCCACGCCTGCCTCACGTCACCTTCTGCCCAGTCCAAGCTCCATTCAGCATTCAGTTCCTTGGCGCCACTGAGACACTGTTGTGTTCATCCCTTCTCCCCAGGAGTGCATTGGAAGGGAAGGGACCTCAGAGGCGGCCCCAGAAGCGGTTAGACAGGCGGTTGGAGGAGGTTGCTAAAGCGGTTGGGGGCGGTTACTGTCGGTTACAAATGCCACTGAAGCTGGCACTTGGCGTCAGGGAGACAGTGGCTGGGCAGGCTGGGCGCCCTGGGGGTACTTCCCCCCCTTCCAATGCATCCCTGCTCCTCCCCCTACCCTGCAGACCGTGTGCCGAGGTTCTGGGGCTGGGGCTCTGGACTTGGGGGTATCAGGCGTGCACACTGGCCAGAGGTCATGCACCCCCCATGTGTGCGACTGCTGGCCCGAGTTGGACCACACTGGTAGAGGCTGGGGGCATGGGGTGGGGGGTTGGGGGGGGGGGGTCCCCAAGCCGAAAGACCCAGTGGATTCAGGTGTGCGGTTCAGAGGTCATTGGACACACGCAATGCTGTGGTATGTGGTGTGCCCTGCATGCATATGCAGTAGTTCCCACCAACAAGGGAACCAGCGCAAAACCACCCACCACCTCTTTAGCACAGGGCAAAGCAGCAAGACAAACAGGCATTCTACTGTCTTGGGCCCTGTACGTGAGTCTACTTCTGAACAATCGAATTGCACACCCTATGATCCCCATGATCCTCGTCCACTATCCACCGACAGAGCAGCACTCGGGGTACAAAAGGGGAGAGAAGGAACATAGCTGCAAAGCAGCTCTGTGTGCACTGCAGGGGGCGAATGCCTCAATTTTACCAAACACCCTTTCTGTAACCCTTTCACACAAATTCCAATGAAATGCATGTCATCAATAGATTTATTAGACTCATTAGCGATGTGACCAAACGGGCCAAAACTAGGGTGCGAGTACTTGCCAACATACGACAGCACACTGCGTGACCAACATTCCCATACAGCCATGCACATGAGACCCAAGGGTCTGTGCATGAAAAAAATGGCCCAAATTTTCTTTTGTAAAACTTAACTTTTGCCCAAAGAAACTTTTAATCAGACCTTGGGGGGGGGGGGGGGGTGCCATAAAGGTGCAAGTGTTGTGGCACAACAAGCATAGACTGTGAATGGTGGGTGTTACTTGGTACGGGCCTTGGTTGGTTGCTATTACTACTAGAGGCTGTTGGCTGGTTGCTGATGTTTCGCGGTGGCTTTTGGATGCTTGTTGCTACTTCCTAGTGGCTTCTGAATGGTTGGTATTATTTCTTGGGGGCTTCAAGATGCTTGCGTTTATTTCATGCAACATGGCATTGCAAAAGCGTGGCACTTTTATACAGAGATGAAGGTGAATTGGGCAAATCGAGTGGTCGGATGTAAACAAGCCTTCTGCCATTTTCCATACACTATATCTTTTGGTGGCAGCCATCACAGCCACCTCCCTGCCCAGAAAACAGCAGAGGCCTTCCATAGCGTGGTGGTCTCAGGGAGTTCAAAAAGCGCGGCAACTCGGAGGTCAAAATTTCCTGCAACACGGATTCCGCCCCCCCCCCCCACCCCCCATAAGTTGCCGTGTGGACTGCCACGTGTATGTCAACCTCACCCCCGATGTATCCAATGGACATTACTCGTTGGTTTGCATCGCCGGTGTACGTCTCAGTGCAAACCCCCCCCCTCCCCGCGGTGGGCTGGAGGCACCAGGCCTGCTTGCCCTGTCTCCAGCCCTGGTGCGTGTGCTCCCCCCTCCACCATTTGTGCCTCCCCTGAACTTCTCGCCTGGTAAAGCTGCCAGACAATTGATGACCAAACGAAGCCCCAAAGCGCAACCGGTTTTCTGGACTTGTTGTTGTCTTTTTCTTGAACTGGCTGCGGCGGCCTAGACCACATTCGCGAGAAAGAACGCTTTGGCACAAGGCCTAAGTGGTTGGCTCTGTTAGCCTGTGGCGGCGCCTATTGGCCTCTCGCCCTTGAACCTTCTGCTATGACAAGCAGGCATCTGCACTACTGCGGGCATCCACCTGCCTGCATGGGAATCCAGAATGCAACTTCTGCCCATGGCGTCCTCCCCTGACAGCCTGATCAGTGCCTGGTATGCGGTCATCACGAAGACCTCAGGCTGGGAGGTGCTCACCACAACCCGCAACGTGAATGTCACACAACCGACCGGGGGGGGGGGGGGCGTGCGAAATGTGGGACGGCGAAATTTGGTGCAGAGAATACGTGGCACCCATTTTTACGTACCACTGCAACATTTGGTGCAAAATTCCCAGATTGCGGCACAAGGGCAACCATGGACCGCGAATGTTGGCTTCTGGAAGGCTGCTGGTATTTCCTGGAGGCGGTGCCTAACCAACGCCGCCAACAACAAGACCTCGACCTAGAAAAATGGCTTCGGTCCTGAAAATTCCGTGGCATAATTTGGTGCACTTTTTGTGGTGCCAAATTTTGCCATTCCAAATTTCTCCTGTCCCCCCCCCCCTGTGTGACATTCCGTCGGGTTGTTGTTTCTTTACGGGGGGGCCCTGGACAGTCCCCTGTTCTTCCCTTCGCATGTTGCGTCGGGTTGCTGCGTTCTGTCGGCCGCTGCGGCCGGTGCTCCCGCTGGTGTCGTTTCCGCGTTCGCGGAGCCCAGTGGTTGGTGTGCCGGGGCTGTGCTGAATGTGGCAGGATGTGCCGTGTGCGCGTTAGTGGCGCCCAGTAGTTGGCGTATTGGGGGTTGTGCTGAATGGTGCGGGGGTCGTTTGACCGTTTTCGCTGTCCACGCGCCTCTGTCCACAGGCTGTCCATAATCTGCTGCGCTGTGTTTCCGTGTGCGTGAGGCCGGTGCGCTGCTCCATGCGTTGTCCCGACCATCCGCCATACGTCCCTTTCCCCCTCACGGCTGGTCTGCCCCTGGTAGGCTCCCCCCCCCCCCCTACAAGGGATTTGTTTTGTGACTTCAGGACTTGGGGTGTAGCTTGATGTGCCCCCTCCCCATGGGAGGGGGTGGGTGAGGGGAGCTGAGGATGTCTGGCAGGAGTCGGGTCGGGCAATCGGAGCACTGGGCCATTTGGGGCGTGGGGCGGTGCAGCCGGTCCATGGGGGACGCAAAGCTGAACCCGCTCAGCGAATGGCCCTGCCCCACGGCGTACCTAAGAGGAAGCAAATGATATCTGCCTGTACAAACTGGGCGGCGTGCTCCAGCAGCGTGGACCACGTCCCGTCCGCCTGCTGCTCGAGGATGTCCATGGTCACCTGCGCACAGGGCAGGATGTCTTGCTTCGTGTCGCAGGTCTCTTGTGTCTTTTGGAGGGGGGGGGGGGGGGGGGGCGTCTCCTTGGCGACGAGGGCACGCTTGCCCGGCATCCCAATCAATGTTCCGGCCATCCATCCCAATGCTTTACCCCCAAACATGACCCCCTCCTCCAGCCCAGGCTACCTGACCCCTGCCGTCCCGGGGGCCCACACTTCGGCGGAATGGCTACATCACCCCCTGCCTTCTCGGGGGGTCCCCAACAAGGAGACAAAACACGGGGAAAAGAGGGATAACTGGGGGAACATAGGGTAAAACTTTGCCCGGCGCGGCCGGCGCGGAACCTCTATGTCCCCCCTGGGGTGGGGCGATACTGTCGCCCGCAGCCGGGCACTGCGCAAGGGGGCGGGGGCAGGGCTGTGCTTAACGGGAGGAGGGGGGTCTGGGACCCAAAAATTTGTGTACCAAAAATCGCCCGACAAGATTCTCCCTGTTGCAAATTTCGTTTTTCCCCACGATGGTAACTTTGGTCTGGGGGGGGGGGGGGGGTCCAGGGGGGACCCTCCTCCTCGATGAAAAAAAAAATTAAGCACAGGCCTGGGCGGGGGACGGTACAACCGTGGGCCCAGTCCCTGCACCCCGCCGTGAGAGGGGGGGGGGGGGGGGGAAGGAGGGCTGCACAGGGCGGAGGTCGGGCGGGAACGTAGGGGCGCTGGAGAGGCAAGGGAACCGCGAACGGGCACACGACCCTTCCCTCCGGCGGTGGAGGCCGTGAATGCCTTCGTCGGCCTTGGGCATGGGCTGTGGCAATGCAAACCATGGCCTCTCACACGTGCAGGGCCCCGTTCGCCGCCTCGGCAAATACGTCAGCGCACGCCGTCGCTGAGTTGCCTCATTGTGCACTGAAGGAAGGCGCGACCTCCAGGTCCGCACTGGCCACCTCAGGACCTCTCGTGGCGTCGTCAGGCACGCTCCTGACGCCATTGAACGGCCCTTCAGCGCGGACTGGGACGCGCGATGCCCAATTTCAAAGCGACAAGACCATCAAAAGCGGCAAGACCGAAGAACTGAATACTTTGGTAGCAAAAGGGGCAACGTGGCCGAAAAGGGAGGGGGGGGGGGGGGGGCAGGGATGCATTGGAAGGGGGGGAGGCCACCCCCCCTCCAGGGCGCGCAGCCTACGCCCAGC
Organism: Eutreptiella sp. 'Long Island Sound 2002'; assembly: GCA_964036045.1. Taxonomy (NCBI): domain Eukaryota; phylum Euglenozoa; class Euglenophyceae; order Eutreptiales; family Eutreptiaceae; genus Eutreptiella; species Eutreptiella sp. 'Long Island Sound 2002'. Next base: position 56,425,518 of record OZ038382.1, on the reverse strand, counting down.
CACTGCCTCCCTGACGCCAAGTGCCAGCTTCAATGGCATTTGCAACCGACAGTAACCGCCCCCAACCGCTTTGGCAAACCTCCTCCAACCGCCTGTCTAACCGCTTCTGGGGCCGCCTCTGAGGTCCCTTCCCTTCTACTGCATCCCTGGGGGAGGGGGGGGTCACGCGGCTGCAACTGCAACCATACGGTTTACGCTTTGTTGCCTCAGGAAGGAGCATCCATCCAAAGCGGGGGATCCAAGTGACAGGCGAGTGCGAAGGCTCCGGAAGTGGTGGGCTGCGAATGCAAACAGGATCGCACAGATACCTCTGCACGCTCGTCTGGGGTGGGGGAAGATTGGCTTGCGCAGGGGGGGCGGGGTTGGTCCGAGCCACTTTCCTGGACCCCCCCCTTCTGGGCTCCTGTGATGGGGACCCCCGACGAACTGCCGGGGAGCCCCCACAGGCCGAAGGGGAGGTTGGGAAGGCGATCAATGGTCGGTATCGATCGACTGAATGTCGCCGCCGTAGACACTTTCAGCCATTAGTCCATAGGTTCTCGCACAATTGCATGTGTCCCCTTCTTGGTTAGGGTGCTCCACTATTCCATGTACGAGGTTGGGGGGGCCATGAGGCAACGGATACTGGGCTCGCATACGCCCCCCCGTGTCACAGGCGCATGGTCATCACCACTCAGTTCAATGTTTTGCCTTGCTGCACTGCAGCGCAGACCAGTTCAGTACCACTCCAGGTGGTTTGTGATTGTGCTTTGGCTGCCTGTACATCTGGGTCAGCTCGCACCCACCACCCTGGGTCCTCAGGTACTCCAACATGTATCACTCAAAATGATGCCACGGATGCGCTGATCATTTTTGAGGTATGTATCATAGGTGTATTTTTTTTTTTCAAAAGCGATTCTTCCGGGCCGCTTCGCGGCGCAGGTGGTGAGTCATCATCAGAGGTTTTAGACGAGCCTCTTTGGACTGGCCTGTCACGAGAGCCCCTTTCCCAGACCCCCAACCCCTCCCCCTCTCGAGCAACTTTCGAACGACCCATCCCCCCCCCCACCCCCGGCGCAAGCCCATTTTCCCCCACCCTTACTTGAGATCAACCCTGGCCAAAGCGGGACGGCGTACACACCGTATGATGTTCTGACCCATGCCCATGAGGAGAGGGCCTCTGTGGCGCTGCAAATGGCACTCAACCGCACCCACCTACCGCACAGGGGCACGTCACATACCACACGTTCGGGCGTGTGTTCGAGCAAACGGCGAAGTTCATCAAGTTCACCTGAGGACACAACGGGGGGGGGGGGGGGTGGTCTGCCCGTGTGCTCGTGTTTGCAGTGGTACATGTGTCGGTTAATATTCGGGTTCTGCCTGTTCTGCCGCATGACTTAAGGGGTGGGGTGGCGCTGAATCTTGCACATGCAAATGGCAATGCTGACACAGCGCTGTCCCTGGGGGCGTTTCTGCACGGCTCAGGCACAGCCCCGATTGTACGTTAGACCCCCCCCTGAAAGCCACCCACCACTGGGGGCGCTACGTCCACGGGGCAACAACAGCAGATTTGGACAGCAATCTGGCGTTTTGAGTGGGAAATATGGTTTGTTTTAACTCATTGCCTGGGGTTTTGGACTCAGTAAGAATCTGAGCAGGCATGTGCATGGGAACACAATAGTTACTGCGGTCACCTTGGCGATCGGGGGAAATGGGACCAAAATAGCCTACTTTTCGCACAGCGCAGGCACAGCGCACAACGCCCCCCCCCCCCCCCCGTTGCTCCCATGAAGATGCCCAAACAATTTGCCCCATGTCCAAAGCAAATGTTCATGCCTACGACCTGCAAATCGCCGCATGGGCACCCGAATATTGCTGCTTTTCTACATTGGGCACAGGGCCTCTGTCTGATTGCTTTGTCTACTTCCAAAGGTGACCCAACTCTGCACAGGCGGTGCAGGCCGTGTGAAGCAAGCTATTGCTTAGGGAGCCCGGGGGGGGGGGGGGTTGCGGGCCTCAAGGGCTGGAAGTGACCCACCCACCCACCATTCAACCCACCCACCCACTTCCACACACCCCCAGGGGGGGCATATACCTTTGCTCGGTTGGCCCACACTAGCTGTAATGACAAAAATGAAACAATCTGAAAATAGGGGCCAAAAAAACTAGTGGAGTATGTCATCCCCTGACATTGGACCGCGAGGATACTGCGCCCACTGGGAATGGAACCCACGATCTTTCACTGTTAAAGCTGTGGCATTAACCCTTCAACTACCATCCAGGTCTGCCAAAAGTCGTGCAGCAAGCGCCTCATAGGATGAACACTTTGTACACACTTTCAATGCCCCTGAGTTCCAAAGCTTGCAAACCCACCACCCAACAAAATCCCACCGCCACCCCTGAGGGGGGGGGGGTCCATGGCTCTCAAAAACCACTGAAAAAGGCCTTGGACCCACCCACCCACCCTTTGACACCCCCCCCCCGGGGTAGGGTGTCCGACACACTAAGCAGTGTGAAGGCAGGTGCGGCTGGAGACACCTGACCTTTGAGGCCCTGAGTTGTGAGGAACCACTTGTCAAAAAACAAAAAAGCCTTGGACCCATTTGTGACGGCCACCGTCCTGGGGTCTGGTATCTCGTGGACATTTGGTGGGCCAAAGGTCTCCAAAAAGTGGGTCAGAACGCATGGAGTCAAAACTTGTTGTTGGGTGGGGAACTGGAAAACCACTTTTGCCCCCAGAATGGCTCATTTTCAGGGTTTTTGTGGTTCAAGCCCTAATCTTTTTGATTCCTGCTGGAGCCAGTTTTGATTCACATTGAACCCATCTGGGCCCTGCCATGTGGGCTAAGTGTGAACTCCCGTTAACCCATTTTTCACCCACGCGGATATGGTTGGGTGAGGTGGGGTCTGCTATGCTGACTAGCCTTGATCCAAGTGTTCCCCACTTTGGGGGCGAAGAAATGTGGATTCTGCCTATAGTAGTAGCTCAGTCAAGTAGTTTTGGTTGGGATGGCCCTGCCTCCCCCCCCCCCGGCCCTGGACCTTGAAGCCCTGAGGCATGTACCCTAGAACTCCTCCGGCAGGCAATCATGAATTCGCATAGCACCGCTTTTTGCTGCCCCCTCTGGGTGGTCAACTGGTGACACACTGGCAAAGAACATCAACTGAAGGAGGAGAAGGGTGCACACTGACACACTGACACTGACACTGACACTGACACCCCCACACAGAGGCCAGACTGATGGCTGGCAGACCAACAGATGCAGACATATGATGCATGCTGTGGCGTGTCTGGCTGCACCCCCCCCCCCCCCAAAACCTCAGTTTTCCCAGAAAAATTCGGGCTGGGATTGTTAGCAGGGGGAGCGGCAACAAAGCCCCCCCCGCCCTCCCAAGGGCGAAGCCCCCCTCTGCGGACACACCATACGGCCATCCTAGGGTCCTGAGGCCACTTGGGGATGATGTTGCACCAATCATCAACAAAAATAGGGTTATGGTTGCCAACTACTCACCCCCAAGCATTGCAAGGGCCCGCTTAGGGCCGCTGAGGGTTGTTGGTGTTCGGGTTGTCGGGGTGATGGTTGATGGAGTTAGGGTTGTTGGGGGTAGGGGTGCTGGGGGTCAGGTTCGCCGGGGTTCGTGTTGGTGGGGCTCAGGTTGTTGGGGTGAGGAGGGCCGGGGGCGGTGTTGTTGGGATTGCAGCTGTTGGCATTAGGCTTGTTGGGCTAGGGGGTGCTGGGGTTAGGGTTGTTGGGGTTTGAGTCGTTGGAGTTCGAGCTGCGGGGCTAAGGAGGGCTGGCGGCGGGGAGTTGCAATTTACCACATTCTTCAGGCATACTTCAATTTCCGGTCAAAATTGAGCGATTTGAGTCCACACAAATAGGATAAAAAGATGTTTCAGCACCTTCCATACACGGAAAAAAAAATCTGGCGCTCGCAAATACCCACAGTTCTGCCAAATGACCGGCGCGGGGGGGGGGGGGGTCAGCACAGAAGGCCTTGACTGGCACTACACCACCTTGGGGTCACAAGCATAAACACATACAAAAACACAGAAACAAGACAAAAACACGAGGCAGGCCACATACACAGACACACACACAGGCACAAAACAAGACAGACACAAAAAAACAAACACAAATATGAATCCAAGTGCAAATGGAAATGCAACAAAAATATGGGCACAGACAAAAACACGCACATTAAACACGAACACCAACACAGACACAGACACAAGAACCAAAAGGAATACAAAAGCAAGCATGAACACAAAAATATGCACCAGAAAAACAAACCATTGAGAATCGCTCTAAAATGTGGCCTCCAAACACGCACGTCCAGTGCAGACAGCTTGGAGTAGTCTGCGTCATCAAACGGCATCGTTCGCGTGTCACATCCCTTCAATTACAATGTCCTAAAGATGGTGTGGATACATGTTCAGTGAAGAGGTTGCAGTTAGGATGTGCATTGGCAAGGGCAAAGGTGGAGGTGGGACGAACGCTGTGCACACCCTGCTGCGTGTTTGCTCTTGTATTCCCTCAGACAAGCATTTCACTTGTTTCGAGCCACCAGACCTGGTGTTTCACTGGCCTCTGATGCATTTGTGTGCACAGTCACTACACAGCTTTTGCTCTGTTTGGTGTGCAGTGTCACTTCATGGATGGGGCTGCTCCTGTGAGGTTCTTGCATTTCTTGCACTGCGTTTCCAGCATTCATTAAAATAGTAGCAGACTTGGCTCCTGGACTCGCTGAAGTTGCATTGCGTTGGAGTGCCCAGTGCAGGCTCTTTTTTACGGGCAGCTTTTTATAACAATCAGCCAAATCACCTCGAAGAGAGGTTGTTAGATCAAGCGCACGTGCGGGCGTCGTGTACCCCCCTGTTGGGGAGTCGTTCACGCAGCGTAAAACCAACGCATGGCTTCTCCGTCTAACCCCTTGTAAAATCATCATTTAGGAGCAAAAATGATCCCCCAATAATTTTGGATTTTGACCCCCGTAACCCCCCGTACCCGGGTACCCCTTTCCGGGGGGTGGGGGGGGGGGGGGAGGGGGGGGGTCAAAACTTCTTTGCGTATTGTGGCCGCTGTGTGTGCATTTGGACGTGGGGCCTGAAGAACTTTTTCCTTGTATATGGACCCCCTAACCAGGTTTCAACTCCGGGTACCCCCAGTCCCCCCGCCCCCCCCCCCCCCCCATATGGCCCCTTGCTAGTGAGGACTTAGCCGTTTTCACATTGGGTAGGCTGTTCAGTGGCACCTGAAAATTTTTCAAAATTCGATTTTTCATGAAACCCTTCCGTTGCCCCTAGGATGGGTTTGGGTGATCATTTGGTGACAATACGGGTAATTGAGCACCCATGGGGACCCAGGGAGTGGCCACTGGGCCCATGTAGCCCGTGCCATGGGCCCCCCAAAAGCTTCCAAATTGCTGTTTGTAGGTGGTTCAGTGGCATCTGGTGTGTGCACAAACTGCTTTAGCAGTTTTCGACCCTCTGCGGGTCAAAAATGGAAATCACCTCGCAGAGGTTGTTAGATCAAAGCCAGGCAGGCGTATATATGGGGAAAACGCCACATACCCCCCCATTTGGGCCTATTCGCGTACCCTACCCCAAGGGGTTGAATTGTTAGTTTAACCCCTTGTAAAATCATTATTTTGTCCAATAAACGCATCCCCCAATGAGTTTTTGGTCCGGACCCCCCCAGACCCCCCCCACTTGAAACCCACTTTTTAGGGGGGGGTGGGGGTGGGTGGGGGGGGGGGGGGGGTCAAAAATGTCGAAAAAATGACCCCCCCTTTTTTTGGGTCGAAAATCATGAATCTTTTGGTTTTTTTTGATTTCGAGCCGAAAAAGTGTTTCCGGGTCCCGTCTCCATAGGGTTTGTATGGGGCGGAGTGGGACGAGCGCTTATGCAGTTTATGCACTTTTCAGCCATTTTTGCTATGTTGGCGGTTTTGGCGACCACGGTGACCCTGTGGTACCTACTCTGAGGGGTGCTAGTGGGGATGTTGTGACAATATATGCCTACTAGGATACGGAAGGACGTTTTTTGTGGTCTCTAGCCTTGCTTAGGGCCATTCACAACCCGTGCCAAAGACGCGAAATGACTGTTTCCACCAATAATGGCCTAGTGAATGGGCCGGTACACAACCTGCTCATGCAGTTTTTCACGCTGGGCAGCTCAAAAATCGAAGTTTTTGAAACTTACTTTTTTGATATTGTGACCACCTAAAATGACCATCCAAGGTATGTAAAGCATGTTTTAGGCCTCATTTACGTGTTTTTCACCCTATTTGGGTATTAGGTCCGGGGGGGGGGGGTCTCCCAAGGGATGGGTACACAACCTGCTTATGCAGTTTTTCACCCCGGGCAGCTCAAAAATGGAAGTTTTCGAAACTTGTTTTTTTGATATTCTGACCACCCAAAATGACCATCCAAGGTATGTAAAGCCTGTTTTAGGCCGTATTTACATGTTTCTCACCCTATTTGGGTATTTGGTCCGGGGGGGGGGGGGGGGGGGCTCCCAAGGGATTGGACTTTTCAGCCATTTTTGCTATGTTGGCGGTTTTGGCGACCTCGTTGACCCCGTGGTACCCACTTTGAGGGGTGTGAGTGGGGATATTGTGACAGTATATGCCTACTAGGATACGGAAGGACGTTTTTTGCAGTCTGTAGCTTTGCCTAGGGCCGTTCACAACGCGTGCCAAAGACGCGAAATGGCTGTTTCCACCAATAATGGCCTAGTGAATGGGCCGGTACACAACCTGCTCATGCAGTTTTTCACCCCGGACAGCTCAAAAATCGAAGTTTTCGAACTTTGTTTTTTTGACATTGTGACCACTCAAAATGATCATCCAAGCTAGTTACGCATGTTTTAGGCCATGTTTACATGTTCTTCACCCTATTTGGGTATTGGCCGCATGGGGGGGGGGGGGGCTCCCAAGAGATTGGTACACAACCTGCTTAGGCCGTTTTTCACCCTAGGCAGCTCAAAAATCGAAGTTTTTGAAACTTGTTTTTTTGATGTTCTGACCACCTAAAATGACCATCCAAGGTATGTAAAGCATATTTTAGGCCGTATTTGGGTGTTTTTCATCCTATTTGGGTATTAGGTCCGGGGGGGGGGGGGGGAGGGATTGGTACACAACGTGCTTATGCAGTTTTTCACCGTAAGCAGCTCAAAAATCTAAGTCACCTCGCAGAGGTTGTTAGATCAAGGCCAGGCAGGCGTATATAGGGGAAAACGCCACATACCCCCCCATTTTGGCATTTTTGGGCCTATTCGCGTACCCTACCCCAAGGGGTTGAATTGTTAGTTTAACCCCTTGTAAAATCATTATTTTGTCCAATAAACGCATCCCCCAATGAGTTTTTGGTCCGGAGCCCCCCAGACCCCCCCACTTGAAACCCACTTTTTTAAGGTTCTGTGGGAGGGGGGGGGGGGTGGGGGTGGGGGGGGGGGGGTCAAAAATGTCGAAAAAATGACCCCCCCTTTTTTTGGGTCGAAAATCATGAATCTTTTGGTTTTTTTCGATTTTGAGCCGAAAAAGTGTTTCCGGGTCCCGACTCCATTGGGTTTGTATGGGGCGAAGTGGGACGAGCGCTTACGCAGTTTATGCACTTTTTAGCCATTTTTGCTATGTTGGCGGTTTTGGCAAACCCGATGACCCCGTGGTACCCACTCTGAGGGGTGTGAGTAGGGATGTTGTGACAGTATATGCCTACTAGGATACAAAAGGACTTTTTTTGCAGTCTGTAGCCTTGCTTAGGGCCGGTTAATGCCCGTGCCAAAGACGTGAAATGTCTGTTTCCACCAATAATGGCCTAGTGAATGGGCCGGTACACAACCTGCTCATGCAGTTTTTCACCCCGGGCAGCTCAAAAATCGAAGTTTTCGAAACTTGTTTTTTTGATATTGTCATCACCTACAATGACCATCCAAGGTATGTAAAGCCTGTTTTAGGCCGTATTTACGTGTTTTTCACCTTATTTGGGTATTGGGTGGGGGGGGGGGGGTCTCCCAAGGGATGGGTACACAACCTGCTTGTGCAGTTTTTCACCCCGGGCAGCTCAAAAATCGAAGTTTCCGAAACTTGTTTTTTGGATATTGTGACCACTTAAAATGACCATCCAAGCTATGTAAAGCATGTTCTAGGCCGTATTTGGACGTTTTTCACCCTATTTGGGTATTAGGTCCCGGGGGGGGGGGGGGTCTCCCAAGGGATTGGTACACAACCTGCTTATGCAATTTGTCACCCTGGGCAGCTCAAAAATCGAAGTTTATGAAACTTGTTTTTTTGATATTGTGATCACCTAAAATGGCCATCCAAGGTATGTAAAGCATGTTTTAGGCCATAGTTACGTGTTTTTCACCCTATTTGGGTATTGGCTTGGGGGGGGGGCAGGCTTCCAAGGGATGGGTACACCCACAACCTGCTCATACAATTTTTCACCCTGGGCAGCTCAAAAATCGAAGTTTTGGAAACTTATTTTTTTGATATCGTGATCACGTAAAATGATCATCCAAGCTATGCAAAGCATGTTTTAGCCCGTATTTATGTAGTTTATACCCTATTTTGGGTGTGTGTTGCTTGGAGTAGATGCTCTGCGAGGTGGACTTGCCGAAGGCAATAGAATTTTCCATTTTTTTTGCATATTCTGACCATTCGCAATGATGAAATATCCGATGTGAGGCACGCTTTAGACCCTTTCTGTGTGTTTTGCAGCCTATTTGTTGTGGGGGGGGGGGGGCTCCCAAGGGGGCAGGGGCACAAGCTGCTAATGCAGTTTTCCAGCCTCGGCACCTCAAAAATGGAAATTTTACGAAATTGTTTTTTTATATATTCTGGCCATCCAAAATGATCAAATATCCTATCAGAAGCATGTTTTAGACCCTCTTTACGTGTTTTTCAGGCTATTTGTTACACGCCTACACGTGGCAAGGCTGCCTTAGGTGAATCACAACCACCATGTTTTTGTCACTAGGGGCCTCCCAGGCTGTTGGGGGGCCAAACATTATCCGAGAGGGAGTGGCCCTCTCTCCCTCTGCCCGTGGGGCCTCACGCGGCAGTTCCATCGCCGCGCCAGGGCCGGCGGGCACGACGAAGGGGCGCCCGACCGGAGTTGCCTGAGGAGGACTGTGGGGCCGAGATGAACCCCCACGCAGCGGCGATCGCTGCCTCAGCAGCATCGGTGACAATGGCAGTAGCAGCCGCTTGCGCATCTCCTGACATGCGCGACCATTTATGCCCCTTCGGCTGGGGTCTGCCGGAGTACGCAAAGGTATGCCCCTATATGCGGGCCAACCGGGACGGATAGTATTGAGGGAGATGCCTGGGCGCTGGCGGTGGTGGCGGAGCTGGCCGCCAAAGAGGATGTCACCGCCTTACACATGAGTTCGCTGTGGGGTGAGGCGGTAGTACACAGTGCCGTGGCCACCGCCATATGCGCTGCGTTGGCTTCCAGCACTGTCGGCAATTCACTGGTGGCCTGCGGCCCCAGGAGAAGGAGTCCCTGATGGTGGCCCCGCTGTCGCACTTGACGCATGGACCCTTATCCGGGGCCCCCGTGCTGCGCCATGGCCCCTGGGCCTGTGGGGGCCAGTGGCCACATGGGCTTATGAGCCCTGTGACCTGCCGCATCAGCTAGCTGCCCCTCGCGGCGCTATCGAGGCGCAAGGTGCTGGATAGGACGCATCCCAGCACCCAGAGCACCGTTTGTTACACATTTGGCACCCATCAGGCTGGAGCATAACCTGCTTATGCAATTTTCCACTCTCGCCAGTTCAAAAATGGTTATTTTCAAAACCGAATTTTTTGATATTCTGACCATTCATAATGATCAAATATCCTACGTAAAGCATGTTTTAGACCCTCTTTATGTGTTTTTCACAATATTTGGGTGTTAGAGGGGGGATGAGGGGCTTCTGAATGACTTTGTAACTAGCTAACTGATTGGCCAATTGTGATCCCTCCCTCTTTGAGGTGTCTTGCCGATAATCATTAGAATTTCAGCCTGCAAATAGTCCCACAGAAATACACTGGGCAACAGCACATACACCACATAAAGAGCCGTCAAATGGTCATGTGGTCAGCTTCTCAACTCCTGCTTGGTAGTTCCACAGCTCCAGGCGTGCCCTTCCTTTTCAGGAGGTGCGCGCGCATTCATTGCACACTTCACACCAAACACAAGACATGCATCTTTTGATGTTGCTGGGACTTCCTGGGGTGGTTCTCGCTGACTCCTCCCGTGAGGCAGGTATTTTGCGCCAAAAAATGTGCAGTCCCCACCAGCTGGGCACCAGGCTACTGACTGGGGACTTTCTCCCAGAAGAGAATTTGTGGTCTTCAAGGCAAATACATTTCAACACTTTCCGGTGCTCAAGAATAACCTGACAAAATAATAAAATGTGAAGTCCAACATATGGCATTGAATTTGCTGTCTGGTTTCCTTCTTTTATCACAAGAGTGTGAGCAGACTAGAACAAGCATGAACTGCAAACTCCCAAATTTCAACCCCCTTCTCTTTCAAGCTCTAGCGCAAATCCATGTGTGTCCCTGTGAGGGTATTTCTTTCTTTAGGGGGGGGGGGGGGGGTCAGGCCGTGGCAAGCTGGCGAAGCCCACTCACCAGAAGGCACTCAAGAAATCTCTCGGAATCAAGGATCAGATCTGTCTGATGCCACGATTGTCCCACGAGGCAATGTGGTCACGGAAAGACATGTTTTGAGGATAGGCTGATTCTGATACCAGGAAAATGCACAGGGAGCTGCCACGGCCGAAGGCATCGCAGTGTGCTACTGGAGCATGCATGTCCCTGTGAGCATGAATTGTGTTTTGGTGCATTTTGTTGTCCACTTGGGAGTTCAAGCTTTTCATGGGTATACACTGTGAGTTGCTGCAACACAGATGCACTCTGCGTTCTCACAGCGCAAAATTTCTCCATCACACCACCCATTTTTCACATTCACCTTCAGGGGTCTGTACTGTGTCAAGATTGAAATATACCCTCAACTCAGTACCAGTGGTTGAACATGGAAAAAATTGCAACTCCAAAATATGCCCGTGGACTGTCAAATGGTAAGTGCAATGCACCAACACGAACCCCCATGTCCCCCCCTGTGAATACCACCCTCAGCCACATGAATCCAAGATGGACAACAAAGTTGTAGGGGTACACAAACACACTGAGTGCCGAGTACTGACAAAGAGGGGTAATGTAGATAGATTGCTAAGGGGTAACATAGAGGGCTAACATAGAGTATTGACACAAAGGGCTAACATACGGTGTCAACATAGAGGTAGCATAGGGCGCTGACATAGAAAGACCACATGAAGGTGCAGGTCATTATGAGCCACTTTGGAGAATGTGCAGGTCACTTTCAGCAGCTTATGGGAATGTGCAGGTCATTTTGAGCAACTTATGGGAATGTGCAGGTCATTTTGAGCAGCTTATGGAAATGTGCAGGTCATTTTCAGCAGCTTATGGGAATGTGCAGGTCATTTTGAGCAACTTATGGGAATGTGCAGGTCATTTTGAGCAACTTATGGGAATGTGCAGGTCATTTTCAGCAGCTTATGGGAATGTGCAGGTCATTTTCAGCAGCTTATGGGAATGTGTAGGTCATTTTCAGCAACTTATGGGAATGTGTAGGTCATTTTGAGCAACTTATGGGAATGTGCAGGTCATTTTGATCAGCTTATGGGAACGTGTAGGTCATTTTCAGCAGCTTATGGGAATGTGCAGGTCATTTTCAGCAGCTTATGGGAATGTGCAGGTCATTTTCAGCAGCTTATGGGAATGTGTAGGTCACTTTCAGCAACTTATGGGAATGTGTAGGTCATTTTCAGCAACTTATGGGAATGTGCAAGTCATTTTCAGCAGCTTATGGGAATGTGCAGGTCATTTTCAGCAGCTTATGGGAATGTGCAGGTCATTTTCAGTAGCTTATGGGAATGTGTAGGTCATTTTCAGCAACTTATGGGAATGTGCAGGTCATTTTGAGCAACTTATGGGAATGTGCAGGTCATTTTGATCAGCTTATGGGAATGTGTAGGTCATTTTCAGCAGCTTATGGGAATGTGTAGGTCATTTTGAGCAACTTATGGGAATGTGCAGGTCATTTTCAGCAGCTTATGGGAATGTGCAAGTAATTTTCAGCAGCTTATGGGAATGTGCAGGTCATTTTCAGCAGCTTATGGGAATGTGCAGGTCATTTTCAGCAGCTTATGGGAATGTGCAAGTCATTTTGAGCAACTTATGGGAATGCGTAGGTCATTTTCAGCAACTTATAAGAATGTGTAGGTCATTTTGATCAGCTTATGGGAATGTGTAGGTCATTTTCAGCAACTTATGGGAATGTGTAGGTCATTTTCAGCAACTTATGGGAATGTGCAGGTCATTTTGATCAGCTTATGGGAATGTGCAGGTCATTTTGAGCCACTTTGGAGAATGTGTAGGTCATTTTCAGCAACTTATGGGAATGTGCAGGTCATTTTCAGCAGCTTATGGGAATGTGCAGGTCGTTTTCAGCAGCTTATGGGAATGTGCAGGTCATTTTGAGCCACTTTGGAGAATGTGCAGGTCATTTTCAGCAACTTATGGGAATGTGTAGGTCATTTTCAGCAGCTTATGGGAATGTGCAAGTCATTTTCAGCAGCTTATGGGAATGTGCAAGTCATTTTCAGCAGCTTATGGGAATGTGCAGGTCATTTTCATCAGCTACGGAGAATGTGCAGGTCAATATGAGCCACTTTGGAGAATGTGCCGGTCATTCTGATCAGTTTTGGAGAATATGCAGATCATTTTGATCAGTTTTGGAGAATATGCAGATGATTTTGATCAGCTTTGGAGAATGTGCAGGTCATTTTGATCAGCTACGGAGAATGTGCAGGTCAATATGAGCCACTTTGAAGAATGTGCAGGTCATTTTCAGCAACTTATGGGAATGTGCAGGTCATTTTCAGCAGCTTATGGGAATGTGCAAGTCATTTTCAGCAGCTTATGGGAATGTGCAGGTAATTTTGATCAGCTACGGAGAATGTGCAGGTCAATATGAGCCACTTTGGAGAATGTGCCGGTCATTCTGATCAGTTTTGGAGAATATGCAGATCATTTTGATCAGTTTTGGAGAATATGCAGATCATTTTGATCAGCTTTGGAGAATGTGCAGGTCATTTTGATCAGGTACGGAGAATGTGCAGGTCAATATGAGCCACTTTGAAGAATGTGCAGGTCATTTTCAGCAGCTTACGGGAATGTGCAGGTGATTGTGATCAGCTTTGGAGAATGTGCAGGTCATTTTGAGCAACTTATGGGAATGTGCAAGTCATTTTCAGCAGCTTATGGGAATGTGCAGGTCATTTTGATCAGCTACGGAGAATGTGCAGGTCAATATGAGCCACTTTGAAGAATGTGCAGGTCATTTTCAGCAACTTATAGGAATGTGCAGGTCATTTTCAGCAGCTTATGGGAATGTGCAGGTCATTTTGATCAGTTTTGGAGAATATGCAGATCATTTTGATCAGTTTTGGAGAATGTGCAGGTTATTTTGATCAGCTACGGAGAATGTGCAGGTCAATATGAGCCACTTTGGAGAATGTGCAGGTAATTTTGATCAGTTTTGGAGAATGTGCAGGTCATTTTGATCAGTTTTGGAGAATATGCAGATCATTTTGATTAATTTTGGAGAATGTGCAGGTCATTTTCAGGTCATTTTCAGCAGCTTACGGGAATGTGTAGGTCATTTTCAGCAACTTTGGAGAATGTGTAGGTCATTTTGATCAGCTTTGGAGAATGTGCAGGTCATTATGAGCCACTTTGGAGAATGTGCACGTCATTTTGATCAGCTTTGGAGAATGTGCAGGTCATTTTGATCAGCTGTGGAGAATGTGCAGGTCATTTTGATCAGCTTTGGAGAATGTGCAGGTCATTTTGATCAGCTTTGGAGAATGTGCAGGTCATTTCGATCAGCTGTGGAGAATGTGCACGTCATTTTGATCGGTTTTGGAGAATGCGCAGGTCATTATGAGCCACTTTGGAGAATGTGCAGGTCATTCCGATCACCTGTGGAGAATGTGCACATCATTTTGATCGGTTTTGGAGAATGTGCAGGTCGTTTTCAGCGGCTTTGGAGAATGTGCACGTCATTTTGATCGATTTTGGAGAATGTGCAGGTCATTTTGATCAGCTTTGGAGAAGGTATAGGTCATTTTGATCAGCTGTGGAGAATGTGCAGGTCATTTTGATCGGTTTTGGAAAATGTGCAGGTCATTATGAGCCACTTTGGAGAATGTGCAGGTCATTTTGATCAGCTTTGGAGAATGTGCAGGTCGTTTTCAGCGGCTTTGGAGAATGTGCAAGTCATTTTGATCGGTTTTGGAGAATGTGCAGGTCATTATGAGCCACTTTGGTGAATGTGCAGGTCATTTTGATCGGTTTTGGAGAATGTGCAGGTCATTTTGATCAGCTTTGGAGAATGTGCAGGTCATTTCGATCAGCTGTGGAGAATGTGCACGTCATTTTGATCGGTTTTGGAGAATGCGCAGGTCATTATGAGCCACTTTGGAGAATGTGCAGGTCATTTTGATCAGCTGTGGAGAATGTGCACGTCATTTTGATCGGTTTTGGAGAATGCGCAGGTCATTATGAGCCACTTTGAAGAATGTCCAGGTCGTTTTCAGCGGCTTTGGAGAATGTGCAGATCAGTTTTAGCAACTTCAGAGAATGTGTAGGTCATTTTAAACCACTTTGAAGAATGTGCACCTCATTTTCAGCAGCTTGTGGGAATGTGAAAGTCATTTTCAGCAGCTTATGGGAATGTGCAGGTCATTTTGATCAGCTACGGAGAATGTGCAGGTCAATATGAGCCACTTTGAAGAATGTGCAGGTCATTTTCAGCAACTTATAGGAATGTGCAGGTCATTTTCAGCAGCTTATGGGAATGTGCAGGTCATTTTGATCAGTTTTGGAGAATATGCAGATCATTTTGATCAGCTACGGAGAATGTGCAGGTTATTTTGATCAGCTACGGAGAATGTGCAGGTCAATATGAGCCACTTTGGAGAATGTGCAGGTAATTTTGATCAGTTTTGGAGAATGTGCAGGTCATTTTGATCAGTTTTGGAGAATATGCAGATCATTTTGATTAATTTTGGAGAATGTGCAGGTCATTTTCAGGTCATTTTCAGCAGCTTACGGGAATGTGTAGGTCATTTTCAGCAACTTTGGAGAATGTGTAGGTCATTTTGATCAGCTTTGGAGAATGTGCAGGTCATTATGAGCCACTTTGGAGAATGTGCACGTCATTTTGATCAGCTTTGGAGAATGTGCAGGTCATTTTGATCAGCTGTGGAGAATGTGCAGGTCATTTTGATCAGCTTTGGAGAATGTGCAGGTCATTTTGATCAGCTTTGGAGAATGTGCAGGTCATTTCGATCAGCTGTGGAGAATGTGCACGTCATTTTGATCGGTTTTGGAGAATGCGCAGGTCATTATGAGCCACTTTGGAGAATGTGCAGGTCATTCCGATCACCTGTGGAGAATGTGCACATCATTTTGATCGGTTTTGGAGAATGTGCAGGTCGTTTTCAGCGGCTTTGGAGAATGTGCACGTCATTTTGATCGATTTTGGAGAATGTGCAGGTCATTTTGATCAGCTTTGGAGAAGGTATAGGTCATTTTGATCAGCTGTGGAGAATGTGCAGGTCATTTTGATCGGTTTTGGAAAATGTGCAGGTCATTATGAGCCACTTTGGAGAATGTGCAGGTCATTTTGATCAGCTTTGGAGAATGTGCAGGTCGTTTTCAGCGGCTTTGGAGAATGTGCAAGTCATTTTGATCGGTTTTGGAGAATGTGCAGGTCATTATGAGCCACTTTGGTGAATGTGCAGGTCATTTTGATCGGTTTTGGAGAATGTGCAGGTCATTTTGATCAGCTTTGGAGAATGTGCAGGTCATTTCGATCAGCTGTGGAGAATGTGCACGTCATTTTGATCGGTTTTGGAGAATGCGCAGGTCATTATGAGCCACTTTGGAGAATGTGCAGGTCATTTTGATCAGCTGTGGAGAATGTGCACGTCATTTTGATCGGTTTTGGAGAATGCGCAGGTCATTATGAGCCACTTTGAAGAATGTCCAGGTCGTTTTCAGCGGCTTTGGAGAATGTGCAGATCAGTTTTAGCAACTTCAGAGAATGTGTAGGTCATTTTAAACCACTTTGAAGAATGTGCACCTCATTTTCAGCAGCTTGTGGGAATGTGAAAGTCATTTGAAGCACCTTTGGAGAATGATCCGGTCATTTTCAACAGTTTGGGAGAATGTGAAGGTCATTTTGATCAGCTTTGGAGAATATGCAGGTCATGATGAGCCACTTTGGAGAATGTGCAGGCCATTTTCAGCAGCTTATGGGAATGTGCAGGCCATGTGTAGGTCATTGTGATCAGTTTTGGAGAATGTGCAGGTCATTGTTAGCAAATTTGGAGAATGTATAGGTCATTATGAGCCACTTTGGAGGATCTGCAGGTCGTTTTCAGCAGCTTATGGGAATGCGCAGGTCGTTTTCAGCAGCTTATGGGAATGTGCAGGTTATTGTGATCAGCTTTGGAGAATGTGCAGGTCATTGTGAGCAACTTATGGGAATGTGCAGGTCATTTTCAGCAGCTTATGGGAATGTGCAGGTCATTTTCAGCAGCTTATGGGAATGTGCAGGTCATTTTGATCACCTACGGAGAATGTGCAGGTCATTTTCAGCAGCTTACGGGAATGTGCAGGTCATTTTCAGCAGCTTATGGGAATGTGCAGGTAATTTTGAGCAGCATACGTGACTTCCAAAAACTGTTCCACACCCGAGTGGGCGTTGCCCTTTGCAAACCCCCCCCCCCGCAATTTCCCAGTCCACAGCGAACGATTGCTTGGCGTGTTCCATGGCCGTCCCCGTTCAGTACAAGCGGACAGGGCTACACCACAACTCCTCCAACTTGCAATCTCCCCACCACCGCAGGAAACAACGCGGCAATGTCGAGCAACAATGCGCCAATCAATCCTTCTTCGTCGTTTTTGTTGTTCATCTGCCAGTCCTGAGTTCGACATCTGTTGGGGCGCGGAATCATGGCCACGCCAGGGCCCATAATGGTTGCTGGTCTGTCTGGGGGTGTTTCGCATAAAACAGCTGACCTCGTCTGCGAGGAGCGCAACAGCGCCCAGGCACAGCTACATCGCATGGCAGCAGCACAGCGGCAAGCGGAAGCCGTGCGTCTGCCAAGAGACGCCGAAAACAAAATGTGCTTTCGGCAACAATGTCCCCATCAATCCTTCGACAATACCATCTGCCCAGTGGGGCCCGTTGCTTGAAGGGCTACATTTCATCACCTCTCATTCAACTTGTGTGAGGAATAGCTCCTCACACAACGAAGGGTGGCCAAAGCAACCACGACACAAGATGCCCGGGCAGTGCATGTAACACATGTAACATGTCGGCTGTAGGAATGCCACGGACAATGTGGCACAGGGGCAAATGCACCCTGCCACCATGCAACATCAGAACGGAGCAATGATCGAGAACGTGCAACATGTCGCTACCATCAGCAACCGCATTGGGCATGTGGGCGAATGGAAGGAATGCAAAGCAGAGCAGCAGCAAACACTGCCAGCTTCTCAGGGATAAACAAAGGGCTGGTGTGAAGCATGCAGTGCGAGCCAAACCCCAGCTGCTTGTGAACCCCCAAGCCCCCAGCGCACACACCCACCGTCGCTCTCGTACCGTGTGGAGGCGGTTCAGCGAACAGCAGGTGCATCCCCTGCGGGGCTGTGGGTTCATTCGAAATCTAATTCTCTGCTTCCTCGAACAACCATGTGAGATGTTGGGCATGGTTGACAGGAGATCTTTCACAACCCAGCAACTTCGCCACCAAGCTCGAAATTGGAGGCATTGTTCCTCACTGAGGCATACAGTGCAGACAATCCTACATGAATTGCAAATCTTGTGGGGCGAGGGGGCGCAAGGGGGATTTTCCAGTACAGACAAATGCCTGAAAACATCTCATTAAGAACCGGTGTGCTTCACAAACAGAGCAGCCCTGCAAATCGCTTGCAGAATGCTTCACCCAAAAGGATTGCATGTATGCGGCCAGGAAGAGAAACCAAACTGGATTGACAGGGACGGCACTAGTTTGAAGGGTGCAATTAGACAGGGCGCATCCCGTACAAAAGACTGACTACACATTGCCCTTGAGTGTGCACAGCCACGGGCGGTGCAGTGCCTCGCAAAACTTTGTGCTTTGATTCAAACTCCGTGCATCGCGCAGAAGGCGTCAGCTCCTGTCGACACAGGTGTATGGTGCTGACAAGAGGTCGCCTCTGTCAGCAACACATTCATGCATTTGTTAATCGCAGATGAGAAGGGACCCAACATTGTAAGAGCAGCCACACAGCGGGCGATGTGTCGAACTGAATCAGCAATTCTCACGTAAAGCGGCAGACACCGCGACTCAGACCTTCTCGACAGTGAGGATGCAGTGGCAATAATCCATCCCATGATCCGCAGGGCTTTTCGCGACGTCCTGGGCATACCGCTCAAATAGCTCATCCACCAAAGCGCTCTTCTCATCAGGCGATCTTGAGTCGCTGAGGCCACCCAAGTACGTCGCATTGCTCCACGTCCGAGTGGTCAGCACGTAGTCCCGGGCGTAGGTGATAGCGTCTTGCTGGGGATTTGCGATCCAACTTGCCCGGTATGGGCACGGGGTGACTCTCGTGAAACTGTTCACCAGGCGCAACCCAGCCTTGTACACCTCACTGTTGGGGTCCTTCAGCGGGGCCTCAGTCTCCTCGGGCGTGCGGTAGTAGTTCGGGAAATTGGTGTTGGCCAGCTCCTCCATGGTGATGCGCCCCTCCTTCGCCATGGCAATCCAGTGGTCTCGCTTCGTGTCGTACATCGTGCGCTTCAGGTTTTTGCTGCGGCCCAGGCACTGCCCATCCGCATCGATGCAGAAATTCACAATCACCAGCCGGCCCCCAACCGCCAACTCCCTCGCCCGGTGCAGCAGGATGTTGCTCCAATCCTTGGCGGCCTGTTCCTTGAATGGCAGAAGCAGGGGATCATCAGCAGGCAGCTGGCTATGATGGATGTTCTCGGAGCCAAGTTTGCCTGGCAGGGCAGACAACCAATGCATGCACGTGGCGGCAAAGCCCACGTGAAGGCTGTTGTCCGGCAGGGTTTGGTGGTGGAAGGACCTTCCCACCGCAGCCACATAGACCCCCCGGGGGTGCTCCTGCATGTACGTCTGGTCGCTCCCCGGGACCTTCAGCTGCCCCAGCGCATGGTAGAACACAGACTTCCACTCGTTGCCCGGTTGATCCTCATAAAAGACCCACACATCCCGGTCCGTCTGCTGGTCCTTGCACTTCTTCACCAGCTTATTGAACAGCGGGATACTTGTGCCACCATCAGCGGTCCCATAGTCGCAGAAGGTGACAGGCCCGCCTCCTGGAATCTTGGCGAGCACTGCGTCCGTGGTTTCCATCATCAAATCAGTGTTCAGATTGATCACATCGAAGCAGCCTCGCGTGGACAACGAGTACAGCCCGGCCCCATCCTCTCCGAGCGGTGTGTGCAGCTGTACGGCGGTCATTTTATTGCTTGTTAAGAAAACTGGAAGGGGAGGAAATAATGAAACCCCTACACCAGAGCACACTACGTCTCAAACCCCACCCAACGCACAAAAACACACAACGGCTGTACTCCCACCTGTTTCACACATCTATGACCAAAGATCAGCAATGGCACCAAATATTGCCGAATGTACACACCAATGCAGGCTTGGGCACAGTGTTATATGTTCATTTTCTTTTGTTTTGGTTGATTGACAAGAAGAGAGCACGTGTTCAACAGTTTCCATTTGCCCGCAAGGGGGGCAGGGGGCAGTGCCACGCACACGTGGTTCAGCATGCGTGAGTTCCAAAAAGTGTTCCACAGTAGAGTGGGCATTGCACTTTGCACAGAAAAATTTAATGTTTGCAACATCCCTGACCTGTTGAAGTCCGGAAATGTGTGGAACCCGAGGGCAGGGGGCAAGAAGGCGGGGGTTGCCCAGGCGGGAGGGCAGGAGAGGAACTTACAGGTTTTTATTTTTAAATCCCACCCTGCTCTCTCGGACCCCTTGGGTGCCTAGGCGTCCTCTCCTCCCCCCCAGTAGGGCAAGAAGGTGAAACCTGCCTGCCCAGGCACCCAGCCATCAAACAGCACCTGTTTAACTAAGAAAGGATGGTTCGCCAAAAATGAAAAAATAAAATTTGCAAAGTGGTGCTGTCAGTGGCCCCCTGTGTTTAACTGACGTTTGTTTGTTTCTTGTCAGGGGCTGGTTGCTTCGGGGAAGGGGTCGAGAGCAGGGGGGAGGGGTTTAAGGGGTATGTGCACCTGTGAGTGACTGATAGGGTCCCCCTTGATGGGGGGACCCGTAGTAACACACTTGAAATGATGTCCTGCACACCTGAATAGCTGTCCTACATCCACCAGAAACATGAAAAACCCACTACCCTGGTAAAAAAAGTGATGCGAGAATTTGACCGCGGAACCAGGGGTTGGTTCTTGCGCAAGGTGGTTCTTGGACACGGGGGGGGGGGGGGGGGTACAATGGAGGCTTGGGCACAGTAGTCAGGAAGTGGGCAATGATAGCATAAAGTGCGCGGATCGGGGGAAGAAAGCCGAGAGTAAGGGCGTCTGAAATGAAGGAGCACTGAGCACTGAGTACTGACAAAGAGGGGTAATGTAGATTGCTAAGATAAAGGAGTGACATAGAGGGCTAACTTAGAGTGTTGACGTAGAGGGCTAACATACGCTGTCAACATAGAGGTAGCATTGGGTGCTGACATAGAGAGATAACATGGATTTTTTGACTGTCTAATGATGGGCGGAAGCGTGCGGGCCTGGTTTGCATCGTGCACTCCGGAGGGGGATCAATGGTCGGTATCGATTGACTGAATGTCCCCGCCACACACAGTTCCAGCCCTTAGTCCAGAGGTTCTTGCACAACGCACATGTGCCCCCTTCTTGGTCGGGGTGCTCCACTATCTTATGCACATTTGCTGAGGCGCATATGCTGCTGGCTGGTAAGTACAGTGGTGTTCCTGTTGCTTGCGCCTGGTAACCTGCTGTTGATCGTGCCTCCAGATCAATATGGTGCATGTAAGCGCCTGTAGAAACGCGCTGCATTCCACCACATCCACTGCCCCAGGGTTGCAAAGCATGGCCTAGCCCCTGACGGTGATAAGCCATGGCTTTTAGAACATACAGAGCAGTAGGGGGGAGCCGTGGAGGGACGAGGGAGAGGAGGGGGGGGGGGGACTCCGGGTAAAGTTGCAGGAGATGAGCTTCAACTGAATAAAAGAGAAGAAATAGAGGAAGCTCAAGTCTCTTTCTTCGACTCTAAGGCCCACTGCAGTCTCTGCAAACGAACCAAAGCAACCCCAAAACCATCCCCGCAGGGCACACAACAAAACGCAACACCAAATCTACCCATTCAAATTGCACAAATGGAACCAAAACTATTCTGATTTTTCCTCTGTCTTTGCTTCAGCAAGGTTGCCTGCATGTTTTGTTTGGCCCATTTTGCGCATGTCTTCCTTGCCGTGGTGAAGTGGTACAAATGTGGATGTGGCATGACAACATAGCGCATCATTACAAATATCAAGTGAAAAATATTTTCATCATTATGCCATCAATGCTAAGAAATAGGTGGTCTTTGGGAGGTTGTTGTCATGCCGGTGGCACACCGGGCAAACGCACGTTGAAGCCATTTGGGCCCTGCCATGTGGGCTGAGTGTGAAGTCCTCTCTTTAAGCCATTTTCAACCCATGCTGAGAAATTTGGGTGAGGTGGGGTCTGCTTTGCTGACTAGCCTTGCTCCAAGTGTTCACCACTATGGGGGGCAGACTGAGAATATGACCTGAAAAGCCCCTGGGTTGGCAGATTCAAACAGGGTGAGCCGGGGCAACCCAGGCCAGAGGGTTTGCTGGCCTTAAGATCATTGGGGTGAAGTTTGCTTGGTTCGTGGGTTCAGTTTGATGGGGATAGGGTGCCTGGAGTTGGGGTTGTTAGGGGCAGGGTTGTACCCTGCCCCCCCCCTTGCGCAAGCACCAGCCAGGTCAGGAAAGTGACGGTCAGACCGGGTCCTGGTGCTTAGACAAGGCAGTGCAACCGCGCGACGCGCAATACCAAAAGAAAGCATGTCCCAAAAACTTGCCCATACCTCACCCTAAGCACAATAGTCGCAACAGGGGGGGGATGTTTGCCCGGCGCGCGCCCGGCGCGCTACTTTTAGACTATGTTCCCCCCGAACAGCCCCCAAGCACACCCCTTGGAAACGCCCTTAGAATTAGGTGACCCAAACTGCCCCAGCTCAAGAAAGTTGCAAACTGGGGTACACGAGACCACTCTCGCTCCTTTAAGGGCGATCTTGGTCAACACCTTAGCAAGTTGGGAGAAAGGGGGGTTAGGATAGCACAACCGCATCGATCTCCAGTAGAAGCGATAGGCGTTATTGAGGTATCGCGAACAGTAGAGCTGCATCATAACATTGGTCCCACAAGTGTGGGTGTCAATACATTCGGTACAATAGTGCTCCTTACACTCATCACAAACTGCGATGGTGGAGCGTTCTGGCAACACAACACACACACTTCTGCCTCATCCTCTGCCTCATCTTGCGTGCCACAACCGAGCAAACAGCTGCTCAATGTGTGCCCTATACCACCCGTGCACGTCATACACATATCCCCCGATGGCGTTCCAATTGGTGGACGCAGTTACTTTCGGACAATTCGCAGATGCGCACCCCCTCCCCCCGCCACGCCCCCGTGGGCCACTCCATGAGAACTGCGTAAAACGCAGCACAAACGCTCTCAGTGGGCCCAATGCTTCCTTTCGACCGGTATGTCATTGCGCCGGTGGGGGGGGCGGGCAGGGATGGATTAGAAGGGAAGGGACCTGCGAGGCGGCCCCAGAGGCGGTTCGACAGGCGGTTGGAAGAGGTTGCCAAAGCGGTTGGGGGCGGTTACCGTCGGTTACAAATGCCATTGAAGCTGGCAGTTGCCGTCAAGGGGACAGTGGCTGGGCATTGGCTGGGCGCCCTGGAGGGGGTTGGGGCGGGGTACCTCCCCCCCTTCCAATGCATCACTGCGGGGTGACTGCGCTTGCCCAGGTCTGTCCGTGCCCCCCTCCCTGTGCCCTCTGCTTCCCGGCGCCTCGAGTGGGGGGGTGCTGGTCTGCGCATCCCCCGGTGCTCTGCCCCAGGCCAGCGCCAGGTCCTGACAACGTACGTACGCTGCTGCGGGCGCTGGTGCAGCCTTCCCGCGTCCACTGGGAGGGCCCACAGAGCAACAACCCCGTCAGGGGGGGGCACTCCGGCTCAGACCTGACACCAACCCCCCCTCCCCCAATTATCCTGCAGATGCACACCCCGGCGCACACAAGTCAGTGCTGCAGTCGGCAAACCCCCACATGGACTCGGAGTGTGCACCTGGATGCCCCTGGTCAATGGCACGGGCAACAGCCCCGTCTCCGGGACGGCCGACCCCCGGAGTAGTCAAACAGGACAAGTCATCCGGGGGCTCCGTTGACACAACCAAAACACATTTGGACCCACAGAGGGTCAGAATGAACAGTGGCGAGCCAAAGGCAAACAACCTAATACTGAAGCCTTGTGCCAAACCCGCCCCTAACCTTTTGGGCCCTGTGGGAGAGATGGGGGGGGGGGGTCCTTCGGGGGCAAAGGGGGGCCGCCGGGCTGGGGTGCCCAGGTACCCCAACACGCATACCTCAAAAGGACCCCCTCGATGCACTAATCGTTTGAACACACATATGTGGCGTTTTTTTTAAAAAAAAAAAGTCTCCTCTGGGGAGTTCGATCCTGGCAGTCATGGGGGGGCTGGATGGGGGAGGTCAGGGGTCAGAAAAAAAAAATCTGTTGCCTTCGGCAGTGCACCTCGAAGAGAGGCTGACAGTCAGCCAATTATTCATTTGCCCCAAGCAATCAGTTATTCACAGAAGTCAGTTGGGCAAGCAGGCAGGCAGACAGGCAGACACAACCACAAAGTTTGGCTTTTTTCAGTGACACACTCGGCTACAAGCAGTGAGGAGCCCATATATATATTAATTCGGACAGTGGTCGAGCGGTAATGCGCTTGCCTGGCGTTCTGCAGGTCGGCGGTTCAAATGCCACCGGCCGACTGACCGCCGGCCGCGCCAGCCGATTCCTTTTGCTTACCTGGCCCTCGTTCAAATCCCTCTGAGCACAAACTTTTGACCCCCCCTACCTCCCTACCCCCCCCACCCCCACCCCCCCCTCAAACTGATACCCAGTTTCAGGGGATAGACGCCTCAGAATCAAAAGATCCATTGGAGGATCGTTTTATTGGGCAAAATAATGATTTCACAAGGGGTTGGACCTCCAAGATCATGCCTTGGGGTATGCTACGCGAATGACCCCCAAAAAGAGGGGGGGTTTCCGTCGTACGTGCCTGCGCTTGATCTAACAACCTCTCTTCGAGGTGATTTCATGTTTTGCATACATATTTGCATTCCCCATCAGGCCACACAGCGCCCACAGAGTGCGCACCGGTGCAAAACGAATCCCGCCACTTCAGGGGCCCAACAGGGAAACTGT
The DNA here is from genome assembly GCA_964036045.1 of Eutreptiella sp. 'Long Island Sound 2002'. Taxonomy (NCBI): domain Eukaryota; phylum Euglenozoa; class Euglenophyceae; order Eutreptiales; family Eutreptiaceae; genus Eutreptiella; species Eutreptiella sp. 'Long Island Sound 2002'. The sequence goes on along the minus strand of OZ038382.1, from coordinate 56,400,883 downwards.
CCAGAATTTTTTTTTCGCAGAACTGCATCCAGCAGTTTTTTTTTCTGCTTTCAGTGAACATAGTCCGACACCCACACAGTGTTGGCAATCTCCTGTGCATTGAATGTTGCCAAGAAGTCTTCTTGCAATATCCGGCGTGCCATGGCAGCCATCAGGTCACCATTGTTTACACCCAATGTGGCGAAGCCCCGTACATGCAGTGTTGGCCCGGCCAAAGTGAAGCTGATACATCGCATGCGCAGTCATATGCATTGCCGCAAAGAGTGGGTGAACGGGCTTGGCAACTGGTGGGCAGAAGGGGTTCACGAGGGCCGGTCACAGCCTTGCGACTCCGGATTCCAGCGGCAAATTCCGAGCATTCTGGGTATTCAAACATGGCGTAAAACCGAAATTTAACCGTTACCGTATCCGAAAAAAAAAGTTTCCGGCGCCTTTAGTGCCATGTTTGGGCCTAATCTGGTCCGGATCTCCTCAACGTTTTGAACCTCCTGGCGGATTAAGGATTCTGCTGCTGTTGTAATCCATGAATCTGGTGCATGATGCTCCACAGCTCTTCTCAAAGCAATGTCGTCTACCCCCAAGGGCGGTAAGGACAAGAAGGGAGCAAAGACTGGTGGCAAGAAAGGCAAGACCGGTGGATCTGGGGGCAGTGGTCCATTTACGAGGGGGTGGGGGCATGGGACCCGGGGATTGGTGTCGGGTCTGAGCCTGGGCGCCCCCCATGGCCCCGGTCGGCCGTCAGTGGAGCATTCCAGGCGCTGGCCACCCGCCCCGGGCCCTCGGCTCTGCTGTGGAGGGGGGGCGGCAGTCACAGCCTGGCGCGGTGCCCAGAGAAGATGACACAGATGCGGTCGGTCTCCCACAGCTGCACTTGATGCAGCAGGTGGCCGGCGGACCCCATGGCCTTCTGCAGCCGCTGCCAGATCCACACGGCGATGTTCTCTGGGGACAATGTGAGAGGTAAGGGATCCAGGTCAGGGGCGACTACGTCCCAGCAAGGCCTAGCAAGACTAAGGCCCAGCAATTCCGTGTCGCCATTGGCAGACCAAATGCCACCCACGAAACAGAGTGTCTCCGTAGCACTGGAGGATCCGGGGAACATATGGTCTACCGAGGGGCACCCATTTTCTGACCCGGAAACATTGAAGGAAGTACGCAAGCGGGCCAAGTTTCCGGTATATGTGGAAGGTACTCACTCCATGGTACGACTATGAGCTGACCGTGTTGAATGCTTTACCCAAACATCACACCCTTTTCTAGCCCAGGAACCCTAAGCACAAGCACATTGTATGACTGTTGGCGATCAATTCAATTCCCATGTTTTCGCCCAACAAATGGGACGAGCACATGCACCCTACCCTTCTAGGCCCCATCATGGCCACCCACCTCAAAATCAAAGAATCCCCCTCTTGTGCGTGACAGACCACTCAAGTGGTCACACCAAAGAGTGGGAGTCCTTAACCCCAACTTGAGGGGCCACACCAAAGCGTGCGAAAACTTTGCCCGGCACGTGCCCAGCGCGCTAACGTACTCTCAAAGAATGATTTTGTTTGCCCAGTATGCCGTGCATTCCCAGGACTGTGGTTCCTGTGACTGACAAAATTTGGGGATGCCGAATTTTTACCCACCCGATATTCTCCCCCCCCGCCCCCGCCCCCACCTGTACGCACTGCACCGCATGAGTCCCTCTCGCGGGTGTTCATGTGGAGTCATGTGGCAACAGCAGCGGCTCCCACAGCACACGGATGCGGTCCTACCCTGAGCCCTCATTCCTTCCCCTTTTCAGTTGGGGGACTCACCTGGGACCACTCGGCAAAGACTGGTCCTGCCATGCAATACACGGGCACCATTGCCTCCCGAAAGAAGAAAAATGTTTGCTGCCAACCCAAGGAGCAAGGAATGACTTGGAGTGCACAAAAATCGGCACCAATCTAAAAAACGAAATCCCCCCCAAAAAAACTTTCCCCTGCCGAATAGTGAAAAATGTAACTCGTGTACAAAAAATCGTCGGCGTGTGCAATTTTGTTTTGGCGATAAGCCGTGTAATTATGGAAAAAGAATTGGAAAATTGAAAGGAAAAAAAAGCCACTTGTGCAATACATATGCAATACGTACAATGGCTGCCATACGGCACCCCATAGAGACGTTAACGATGGGACACCGAGTCCACAACGCACAAAGTACTTTGTGTGGCCACCATTCGATTGGGACTCGGCCAATATACCCCCCCCCCTTTGTCCAAGCACGCCAAAAGTCAGAAAAACGACGGTCAGACGGGCTCATGTGGTTAGACAAGCTTGCGGGCAACGCACGGTACCAAAAGAACGTATGTCACTGAAAACCTGCCTATTCCTCACCCTAACCACAATTGTTGCAACGGGGCATTACAACACTATGTGCAGGCAAATTTCAGCATGCTCTGGAGGTCCTCACTGCCCGTCAGGGGCATCAGCAGCTGTGGAACAGAAGCCCTTTCCAACCTTGCGCCTCATCTTGAACAATTGCACATGCTTGCCCTTTGGGGCAGGCTTTGGAGCAGGCTTGGCTTCAGGTTTTGGAATGGGTTTAGGCTTCCTGTTCCTTGGGACAGAACTGTCATCAAAAATAGTTGGGGAAATAAAAGCTTGCCCTCAAAGACATGGCCAAGGCCCCAAATCCTGGGGCCCGCTTTGGCCCACACAATCTGCATTTCAGCATCCGATTGTGGTCAACGTGGTACGGCACGCCACCATCTGTGGTACCAGGAGTGGCAACATCAGCCATGGCTGAAAATCACACCAAAATAGACAGCGTTGGGTTGCAGTTGCAAGTGGAATGTTGGAATTACCAGAAGCATGATCCAGCCCCCCTTTGCCTCTACAATCGAAGCACAACCCCGTAACGTCACATTTCTGACCATAAAGTCTGTGGTCAGAAAAATCCAGAAAAACGATGGTCAGACGGGCTCATGTGCTTGGACAGGGCAATGCTTGGACAAAGAGGGGGGGGGGGGGGTAAGGATATGGAAAGGGGCAGAAAGGATATCCACTTAAGTGCTTTGCAAGCCTGAAGGCTCCTAAATGCAGTGCAAAGACCGCTACACGCAAATGGAAATACTCTCTGTGGCCACCAAGGCATTGGGATGCGGCCAATGTAATAGCATATTTATACGCTCCACCTTTGGTACATCAAATAGGCGGAGGAGAAGATAGTAACGCCATAAGCCTACAAAACATGCCCGCTACAAGTAGTTGAAGAATGCACGTTGTAGATGAGGTCAATTTTTGTATCGGAGGACTTTGGCTTTGCACTAGGACTGGTGTTCAGCTAACAAGCCTCGCGCAAATTGTCTACTAGCTGCTTGGTCGGCTCATTGATGAACTCCCGGTCACGCTCCAACTAGCTAGATGCATTTGGGGTAGCTATCCACCTTGCACCACTCTCCACAGGTGAGGACCTTCGGACAAGTGTCCTCCTCTGTGGCAAGAGTGGACATGGAAGGTTACACCCTTGGCTTTGGGCCTTCCAAACTTTCTCAGAGGAGGAACCCTGGCCTGAACACTGCCCTAAGTGTCGGCATCCTCGCCCTTGAGTGGGGTGGGGGTTGCCTGAACACTCTCCTCCGTCTCGGAAACTACACCTTGCACTTGGGGGCTCAATCATGGTCGGTCACAGATACTGGATGCCCCTGCCAAGGCAATTCCAGCCGATGTTCCAAGTGTCTATCAGCAATCAACTGCTATGCTACATCCAGTAGTAGTTATGATACAGCCTGAAATGCACTTGGGTGTCGGGGGGGGGGGGGCATAGGAGGGCAAGGAAGCCCAGGCACCCATATCCCAAAAGGAAAGGGGCCGGTCGATATCCCCAACCGGAAAAGGGGCCAGCCCAAGTCCCCAAGTGGTAAAGGGCCAGTCCATATCCCCAAACGGAAAGGGGCCAGTCCATATCCAACTGAAAAGGGGCCAGTCAAGATCCCCAACCGAAAAGGCAACCGGAAAGGGGCCAATCCACATGCCCAATGGGAAAGGGGTCAATCCATATCCCAACAGGAAAGGGGCCGGTCCACATCTCCAATTGGAAAGGGGTCGGTCCATATCACCAACTGAAAAGGGGCCAATCCAAGTCCTAAACCGGAAATGGGCCGGTCCATATCCCCAACCGGAAAGGGGCCAGTGCATATACCTAACTAGAAAGGGGCAAGTCCATATCCCCAACTAGAAGGGGGCAAGTCCATATCCCCAACCGGAAAGGGGCAGTCCATATACCCAACAGCAAAGGGGTGTGTCCATATCTCAAATTGGAAAGGAGCCAGTCCATATCCTCAACTAGAATGGGGCTGGCCCATATCCCTGACGGGATAGGGGCCTGTCCATATAATTCCTTATAATTCTCCCCTCCCCAAAGTACCTTGGACTGCCGGGTATGGTGTTGTGGAACCCACCCCCGACGGCCCAGAGCGATGCTCCCTACACTTGCTGTCGTTGGTTGGGTCTTTTGTTCCGGAGATGTCGAGGTACTGATGGCGGAGTCTGGGCAAAAAAAGCAGGAACTGGGATGCAGGACAATGCTCGCTATCATGGACACAGATGCACAGAGGAGACTGACCTGCGGTGGAGGGAAGCGAAGCATCTTTGAAAGCGTCAACCTCCATATTGAGATTTTTATGGTCCAGCTGCGACAACACGTCGTCGAGCCACCCTTTCAACAGAACCATGTCGAGCACAACTCCTGAATGGACGCCGTGGGCTACTACTGGGATTGGCCCCCCTTCTTGAGCCCCTGCTGCACCCTTCCTGCCCCTGCCCCTGCCCCTGCCCCTGCCCCTGCCCCTGCCCCTGCCCCTGCCCCTGCCCCTGCCCCTGCCCCTGCCCCTGCCCCTGCCCCGGCCAAACTGCTGATGCACGAACGGTTCTGCCGAGTGACCAATTGGCCTCGGTATCCGATTTGTGAGAAGTGCATTGTTATCATTTGGGCCCGTTGGCCCTCATTGGCGGTGGTTGCAAAAAGCAGATATACAGAGATGACGTCTCTCTGTTGGGGCGGTGGGTGTGCCTCAACCAACAACACAAAAAGCAGCAACAACGGCAACAACAACACAACGGCAACAACAACAACAACAACAACAACAACAACAACAACAACAACAACAACAACAACAACAACAACAACAACAATGACAACAACAACAACAATCACAGCAACAAAAATCACAACAACAATCACAACAAAGGGAGAGTATCCGCGCCACTTTTACAGCATGTCTACCCGAAATGGGTTGGCTTTTACCTCCTCCCCAAATGACCCCTATGGAGAGCAAAGCAATGGGTACAAGACATGTGCAAACATCCCTCCTTCTTTCCACAAACATTGCACAAGCAAAACGGCAAATGAATGAATTAATCTGCTGCGTGTCAGCAATCCATCCCCACATGTGTGGGCGCCAAAAGAAATTGAACAATAATATAGCTGGCAACCTACCCTAGATGTGCCAGCAATTCATTCCCACATATGTGGGTGCTGAAACAATCACTGCAATAATGGAACAAGTATTGCACTCAGACACATGCCTCCAAATGGTGTCCCCAACATCGAGAGGAATCCAAAATAGCTACATAACCCCTAGACAAGGGGTCCCTGAAGCAGTAACTTGGGTGCTTGGTTGGGCCAGACCACCTATTCTCCGCACCGCACACGTGCCGCGTTACGTGCTCCCCAAAAAACAACATTAACAACAACAACAACAACAACAACAACAACAACAACAACAACAACAACAACAACAACAATCACAACAACGACACCAACTACAACAATCACAACAACGACACCAACTACAACAACAACAACGACAACACCACCACCACCACCACCACCACCACCAACAACAACAACAACAACAACAACAACAACAACAACAACAACAACAACAACATGACAGCAGCAGCAGCAGCAGCAGCAGCAAAAACAAAAATCACAACAATAATCACAACAACAATCACAACAACAATGACACAATGTCACCAGCAGCAGCAGCAGCAACAATCACAACAATCACAAAAACAACAACAACAACAACAACAACAACAACAACAACAACAACAACAACAACAACAACAACAACAACAACAACAACAAAAGTCATGGATGGCTGCACACACATACTGCAGAAACTTGAAAGCTATCACCCAGCGTTGTGTTGTGCAAGAGCTTGCGGTTCCCTTTGCTGTGGACAGGGTTGTTGATTGGCTGCACAATCAAGGTTCTCAGCAGGAGTTCATTTTGGTAGGTAGCCTTGAAGGGGGGGAGGCGGATTATGCCATTGGGGGGGGGGGGTCGTGCGACGGGGAGCAGGGGGTACTGTTATTGTGGGGAGCCCAGTGTGTTGGGGCTTCAATGGTGACTGCCTTGCCACAGATGCAATGCAAGCACAATGGGCTGTTGGAGGCCAGGTGTGGAAAGAACCTGTTCTCACATCTACAGGGCCCGCCACCGTGACGATGACTCTGTAATTGTGCCCATGGAAGTGCGGGTTGTTGCATTTGCCATACAGCCTCCGGTTCTCCTCCTCTGTCAAGTGGCTGGAATGCACTCGGTGGGCAGCGGAGAACCCTCCTGTCAACTGCAGTTGGCAGATTGGCGCCATGGACGCCTCATGCAGGTGGGCTTCCTTCATGCATTCAACCTCCGCCGTGAATGTGGGGCCCTGTGTGCAGCTCTCAGGGTACTCAGTCCTCCTCGGGCCTCACGCTGCATGGGAGGAAGCCATATCAGGCTGTCTGTGCAAAGGAGAGGTAGAAACATGAGGATAGACTGCCAGGGCACCCACACATTCTTTGGTTGGGCAGGGATGTGGCAACAGAGCACCAAAGAATCTAATTGCCACAGAGCACAACCGATTGCTCGGTGACTGGCTCAAATATATGGTTGGTAATGCGCAATCATCATTCAAACTGCATCAGTTCATTGGCTCTTCGTGGATACGTTACGTACAATCAGGATGGGGCAGGCCTCAAACCGTCATAAATAGACACCATAAATAAATATCTGCAATAACCTAGAATAGGGCTGCCTGCATGATGTGAGTTTTTCGGCACAATGACTGCCTACATGCAACATACTGTCTGTCCTAGTGGCACCGGTACTGTAATCAAGCACTCCTGTGGCTCTCAGCAGCGATATGATCTGGCAACCAACAGCAGAACCAATAATTGGGCTTGATTGGCGGAATGCCCCTCAGCATGGGCACTTTCCGCCCTTAGTCCTTTAGAGCGTTACAGTGTTCTCTGGGTCGAGGTGTTCCACCAAAAGGGTGCCTGGTTTGCGGCCCAACCATCAATCAACAACGTGATCTGAACAGTCGGAATGCCTCTCTGGTAGTAGCATTTTGACGACGCAGCTGAGTGTTTTGGCAACTCCCCTTCCCTCCCTCCTCTCCGATATATATCTTCTTCCTATTGCTGTCACACAACCAAGCAGCCACCAGGGTGCAGCCAAATGAGTGCTTTGCTTGCAAGCTCAGGTCAACTGACAGCAGGTCCTACCACTGAAATCAGTGTTGATAGTCCCAATACCAAAGGTTGATCTGGTGGCAGAAAAAGAGTAGGAACATGTGCAGTGTGCATGCACAATGCGCGTGCAGTGCACACCCCTTTGTGTACCTACAAGCATTCACCCGGCAGACTGACCCTCACGGACTGGCCCCGGATAACAACACTAGCAACAAGGGAATGGCAAGCAGTTGGTGATCCCGCCAACCTTTCAATGCCACGGTTGTGCAAAGATGTGCTCCATGGGAGCACGATACCAGTCATGTACATCGTTTTATGCTCATTACTTGTCACTTCACTTCGATCTTCCCCAGAAGGGAAGTGCTGTACAGGCGTGCCCCTTCTTTGGCCCATCATTTATGTGACCCATTCTTTGGCTTGCGTGATGTCCCATGAGGTGCTATGTTGTAGTGCCTTCCCTACTAGGAAGGTTTTGGCGCTTCATGTACTCTGTTTCTGTGCATGCTACTTCTATGTTTCATATCGCTTTCTGTCTGTAGTCGTCACAATTCTCACCATAGCCTGTCACGAGCACGAGTGCAGTTTTGCTGCTAACCTTGTTGTTGTCCCATATGGGGTAGAAGGAGTTTGAAAATGAAAATGATTTTGTTCAGAATTAGATTTTAATTTTGCAATTCTTTGATTTCATTCTTCCATTGTGAATCTAAAGGATGTCCGATTGCCTGGCGCACACCTGGCATGCTACTTTTGTATTAACTATCCCAACTTTAACCACAGATTTACCCCCCCTAGAGAAGCCCCCCAGTAGACCAGAGTGGACCTCAAACCTTGCCTGCGGTGCACGCTGCATAAGGCAAAAATGCTGAATTCAACATCAATGCATGCCACTTCTCATGTGCCTAACAAACAGCATTAGCCCCACAAGTGTGGGTGTCAATGCATTCAGCACAATGATGCTCCTTGCACTAATCACAAATTGTGACGGTGGAGCACGTTTAAAACAAAAAGCAAACACCTCACCCTCACCCTCTCCCGACACACTTGTGGCACTCTTGCTTTTCACAGTTATGGTGCAGGCCCATGTAACCCAGCTTGGAGTCAGTCACTTCGTGTAGTGGTACCCCTAGCTGCTTGGTTGGGGGCCATGATGGTGCTTGTAAACGCCGAGTGCATGTCATTGTGCCATTCATTGGAAGAAAGAATTGAACTTTGATGGCCTTGCAGCAGTTGTACAATGATGTGCATGGGTGGTATAGGGCATGCATTGAGCATTTGTTTCCTGATCTTGTGTGGCAGCTGATTTGCTTTTATCAGTCCAAACATGAGGCGGACATGGTGGAGGGTGCCGGGCCTGCCTTTGAATGCAAAATTGCACAAAATGCAACAAAACACGCACGGACCGGTGCAACTCATCAGGGCCACCACGCCAGATGTCCCTCACCAAACACCACTGCCACATCTCGAGGTAAGTTAGCATGCAGTGACGTCTGGCAACAACTGTTGGATTATGGATTCAGTGGTGCCTCCTCGGCGGCATCAGTCTCATCCACTGGCTCCCATCATAAGTTGGGGTGCAAGGCACGGTACATGCAGCCCCCCGCCCCCTTGTGAGAGCACCGCCCTTCTCAGAGCAACAGTGGGTGTCGTTTCCGCAATTGTTGGAGCCATGTCCTACCTTGCCCTTTATCCCCCCCGCCCCATCAGACCAATAATGTGTATTGTTTCTGTCAAATTTTGGGATTTGGTGTTGCTCTCGCAAGGGGTGGGGGGTACAAGCCAGCAGGAGGCAGCAACTCCATTCTGTGATGTCCTGCACAGTAGGTCAGTCAAGGATACTTGGACAGAGCTATGATCTCAATAAATGTCGGACGCTCCAAACATGGGCTCAGATGCAGGTGTTAGGGCTCTCAGCTTCACCCACAAAGGGCAAACTGAGCTGAGGACTGACCAAAAACATTCGATAGCCGTGTCCATATGCATTTATCAGCATGCCATTGTGCCTTTAGCACCGAAATTGTGACCATCCTTCGAAGCTAATAGTCCCAAATGTGATATGGGCCACGGTGTGACTTAAAAGCGCTAGTGTTTCGGAGAAAATCAACCAAACAATCCACAAATCGAGTGGCCACTTGAGTAGGGGACATGGACTCACAATCCACAAATTTCTGGTGCCGTGAATTTAAATTGGATGGGTATGGACCGCCTCTTACTTGAGGTGATTTTTTTGATTTTGAGAATCGAAAAGCTTGAAATGCCTCCCCACCCCCGACACACACATTACAGCCCTAGTGATTGATTGTGTTTCTTGTGAGGGCCCCGGCTGGTTGTCGTTCCTAGGATCTCCCTCCCCTAGCCAAACCCCATACCTTGCTGGTAATGTACATAGATAGTGGAGCACCCCAACCAAGAAGGGGACACATGGAGCCTGTGTGATTGAACTGCACATGCATGCACTGACGTGAAGAACTTATGGTTGTACGACAGGCGGTGGTGGACGTCTGTACGTTTCAGCAAACCACCTTTATGGCCATACCTTGCATCGCTTGCCGGTGGGCGGGGGAGGGGGGAAGGGGGGGGGGGGGTTGGCAGCACTCACGGGGGGCCCTCTGCCACAAAGCCGCAGGGCCTGGGAACGTAGTCGAAGAAGTTGCCATCGAATCTCAGACTCACTCGTGACAGTGACGGTGCGGAGCGCAGCGCCGCAAACGCTGATGCCGGATTGGTCTGCAGTGAGTTTGCACACAGATTCAGAGACAGCCGTGTCAGGGAGGGCCCATCCTGGAGCGCAACGAGCGCCTGTGCCCCGGGGTCGGCGACGAAATTGCACCCCAGGTTCAGCGTCAGGTCGGTCAGAAACACCGCCTGCCTCAAGCCCGCCAACGCCTTTGCGCCGGCGTCCGAAACGCGGTTCCAGGCCAATCCCAGTGTGAGACTGGTCAAGGCGGGCGCCTGCTTCAGTGTGGCAAGCGCTTGCGCGCCCCCGCACCCGACTCGGTTCCGGTAGAGATTGATCGACAGGGACGTCAGAGAGTGCGACTTTCTCAACCGGGCAAGGCCTTGGGCCCCGCTGTCCCGGATGTCGTTGCAGCTGAGATCCAGCGCGAGGCTCGTGAGTGAGGGCGCACCCTTCAAGGCCCCAAGGGCGTGGGCCCCGCTGTCATCGACCCCGTTGGCATACAAATTCAAAGCAAGGTGCGCCAACAAGGGGGCCTCGTTCAGCGCACTGAGGGCCGACGCCCCACCGCTGCCCAACTGATTGGAGTGCAGGTTCAGCGTCAGGCTCGTGAGCGCGGGCGCGGCCTTCAGGGCCACCAGCGCGCGTGCTCCGCTTTCCCGTAGGCCGTTGCTCGGGAGATTCAGCACAAGCGTCGTCAGCGCCGCCGCCGTCTTCAATGCTGCGAGCATGTGTGCCCCCTGGGGACCTATGGCATTGCCATACAAATGCAGCGTGAGGCTTCGCAATGCAGGGGCATCCTTCACAGCAGCCAAAGCCTGCGCACCAGCTCCTGTGACTGGATGCGCTAATGCCCGGTTCACAAGGTTCAATGTGAGGGTGGTCAGGAGTGGAGCATCCCTCAAAGCAGCAAATGCCTGTGCCCCACTGTCTCCCACTTTGATGCATTTGATGGTGGCGGTCCGCACTAAGAATGCTCCAGTGCTGTCGCGCAGGTGAGCCAAGTATTCCGAGACGGTGCCATCAGTGACTGCAGATGATATGTGGCGTTTGCGCAGAAGGTTCCATGTCCGATGGCAGACGTGACTGAGAAGTGGAGATTGTATGAAGTCGGAGACAAGACCCAATACATCATCAGGCAACAGACAGATCATTCCACCTGCAATGGAGGGAGGGAGGAGGGAGGGAAGGAGGAAAGGAGGGAGGAGAGCCAAGCTGCAGCTGCGTGCACTATCGAAGTGGGGTGGCTCAATCAACGAGCGATCCGGCAACTGGGGGACAAGGTGAACAGTGGGTGGAGGTGCGACAAGCGAAAACTGAACTTGTAAATAGCACACGCACCAGGGACCACAGGGTCTGCACCCCCTGCCAATAAGCCTACAAGTGGGGTGCGAGACCGGGTGTCTGTGTGAACGCAGTACCTGGGCGAGGCTGTGCCGAGGAGCAACTGACTGCTGTGGGGCTACAGATGACCGAGCTTGGTGGTGGGGATCACAGTGCGATACCTGGTATCACACGAGGTTCTGCCCGTCAGCCCCTCAAATTGGGATTGTTGCTGTCACTAGTACAAAAGAACTCAGGAAGATGTACCCACACTACAAAGGTGCAAGCGCTAGCCGGTTGTGTTCTTGGCCGTCAGATACCCCTCTGTACTGCACGCATGTGGATCCAAAGAATGCGTTTTGGTCGTTTGTCCTTCCCCCGAAAGCATCGGGAGCGTTTCGGTTCGCGTTTCGTCCGGGCGGGGGGGGGGGGGGTGATGTACCGTATGCGACCGATGCCGTTTGGTTGGAAGTACTCCCCGTTGGTCTGCTAGGTCGCCTTGCGGCGTGTCGTCCGCTCACTTGGCCTGCTGTGTATGGGCAGCAGTTTGTGTCTCTTCGCACCTTGTCATACACGTTCCCTGGTCCTATTCATCTACTTCCCTCCTCCCCAACTCTGTGCACTTGTGCATGCGCATCCTACTCTCACTCACATGTGTGCTAAGGGGGTGTACGCCGTGCACGTGCGCGGGGCGCGACTGTTGTGGCGACAACCAGAACCGCCGGATTTCTGCCCTTTCCCAAATGGCCCCCAGGAGAGAAAACACTTTGGCCACAGAAATTGTATGAACACCCCTCCTGCCCAAAAACATTGCACAATCAAGACCAGACGGAGAAACCCGGCAGTGCGGTCAGCAATGATGGTGCCCAACGTATTCTCTCAGCATATGGAGCGTGGCGTGCGCAACCTTTTGTTCACCCAAGGTGCTCCGCTACGTAGCTTGTAGCCTGAATTTTTGGTCAGGACATTGCCCGTTGCCACTGGGGACGGCAAAGGGAACGACCGACTGTCTAGGCCCCGTGAGGTCCAACTTGCAAGACGAAATGTCACACGGGGGGGGGGTACCAAAATGCTTCAGCTCTCTCTCTGTGTGTCAAAGGACTACTGGGTAGCCTGATTTAGGATGTGGTTTGCTTGGATCGTGCATTTGGTGATTCGTTAGGAAGTGCGCACATGGCCAGGCCACGGCTCAGTGGCGGAAATGACATCTTCAAGGGTGGAGCGATGGGTGGGTGGGTTAGAGACCCCCAAAAGAGTTCCTAAAAGTGTGTGCCTAAAATCGACCTCCTGACAGGGCCCTTTTAATAAATTTCATTTTTTCGCTGAAGAACAAATTTTCCATGTGGACGGACACGAGGTTTTCACTGCTCCCCACAGCCCCTCAGGCTAGGATCGTCGCCTCACAATTGTTCAAAGGATGCAAGAGTTCTTCAGCGATGCACATATAGAGATGCTTTCGCTGGCACACTGGTGGCCTTCTCCATCTGCAGTGTGTGCCGTGTAACTCTTCCTAAACCTAATCCTCATTTTCATGTGGCTCAATCATGGTCGGTAACAGTTACCGGATGCCCCCGCCTAGGCAATTCCAGTCAATGTTCCACGAGTACAGCACACAATCAAACTGCTATGCTACATCCACAAGCTAAGACACAGCCTGTTATGTACAGCATAAGAACTGTGTGGTACCGGCCAAAAATTCATGTGGGTGGTGGGTGGGTTATGCAGCGGGAGCTGGGCTGCCATCCCCCCCCCCGCCCCCCGGGAGGAAACCACCCTGCATTTATGCAGGCATCACAAGGTTCTTGATATCCCTCGTGGTTGGTGACCATGGCCAAGCGCAACATGTTGTTGCTGTTGCCTGGGTGTGTTGGAAGATGGTGGCAGCCTTCTGGGGGCATGGACATTCTGCCTTGACCCGATTTGGGCCCAGCTTGTAGCAGCCCTATGTGGGCCGCTACTGATAAGCCGTGCTAGTGATTTGCGATGATCCAAGAGTGCGGTTAAAGGGTTCACGTGCTGGGTCATAAAGAGAAATCTCAAAGGATGTTGTCTACTAGAGATAGCAAGGTAGTGGCCATGAAGGTTGGAATCTGCTTAGGAGTGTGCAACAACCCACTTGCCGATTTGTTGCATTGTGAATGTACAAGATGTCCGGTGATTCCCCGTCATCATAATAAATATAATATAAATAGTTGCCGACATACAAAACTTTGCACTGCGTGGGCACTGCATGAATGACATTCCTATACGATCCCAAAGGCGAAGCAAAATAATACAAATAGATCATACTCCACGAGAGAAGAGACTTGAAAAACAAAAATGCAATGAACTACAAAGGTTCCAACACTTTGATTTGAATAGGGAAATATGGGGGTAGGGGGCATTCAATTTGAATCGGGAAATAGGGGTGGGGGGTTAATTTGAAAAGGGAAATGGGGGGGGGGCATTTAATTCTATTGCCTTTGGCAGTGCACCTTGAAGAGAGGCTAACAGTCAACCAATCAGTCAGTTAGTCAAGCAAGCAGTTAGTCAGGCAATCAGGCGGGCAAGCAAGCATGCAAGCAGGCAAACGAAAACACACAGTTTGGGTTTTTAGTTTGGGTTTTGTCAGTGGCGGACAACAAGAAGACCGGCGGTTCGATTACCGGCCCACCAACCACCGGCTGCGTCGGCCGGCCTATAAGCTTTGCTATACCTTACCCTCGTTCAAATCCTTATGAGCACAAACTTTTGACCCCCCCCCAAGCCCCACCTAGGCTACGCACAAGTCTCCTCCATCACACAGCAACCAACTAGCTCTTGCCAACCGTGCCATGCACCGTGTCAACTAAGTTAGGCAATAATCAAAGATGAGATTTCAAAATTTGTGCAAACAATACTCCCAAACGCCAACCTTCTTTCTTCGACACATATGCAAGATAAGGCGAGGGATGGTCTTGTATATGCTGTACCCTTGATGCTGGAGCAAATTCTGAGTCAAGCAAGGGAATCAAAGTGGGTCAACAAAACATCAAGCTGTGTGGTGGGAACAACAGGATGCCATGACTGCGACTGTGGTTGTGACTGTGCTTGGCGCTCCCCACCACCACCACCAACACCACCCACCCGACGGCCAAACGGCAGTTGCTTGCACAATACAATTTTGCTGAGTTCACCCTGCCCTGTCCTTGCCCTTGACGCTGCCTACCACCTGCATGCAATACCAGACTCAGGGGGAATGTTTGCCCGGCACGTGCCCGGCGCGCTACTTTTCTATGAACTATCCCGACTTCAGCCACAGATTTACCCTCCCATGGAGAAGCCCCCCAAGTAGACCACATTGCACTGCACACCTTCCCTACAAAGCACGTTGCAAAATAAAGCAGGATCTGTGCATTCAACCACTCCAACTGTCATTTGTAGTGTAATTAACAAACAACATTGGTCCCACAAGTGTGGGTGTCAATACATTCATTACAATAGTGCTCCTTACACTCATCACAAACTGCGACGGTGGAGCGCCTCACACTTCCGCCTCATCCTCTACCTCATCTTGCGTGGCGGCCGAGTTGCTTTGGCCAGTCCAAACCTGAGGCGGGACATGCTCCCATGGTCCTTAGGGGGGATGTCAGACTTGCCTCCGGATGCAAAACTGAGTGAAATGCAACAAAATGCGGACTGACTGGTGCAACTCATTGGGGCCGCCACGCCAGATGTTCCTAACCAAACCCCAATGCCACAACCGGGCAAACAAACTGCTCAATGCGTGCCCTGTACCACCCATGGACATCATTGTAACCTTGTTGGCGGGCTGTCAAAGTGCCGTTCTTTCTTCCAATGAATGGCACAATGACATGAATCCGGCCTTTATAAGCACCATCATGGCCCCCAACTTCAAAATCAAAGAAATCACCTCGGGTACGAGAAGGTCCATACCCATCCCAAATCAAAACATCTGCTGATGTCCCGGGGGCCAAGGGGCAAATCCATATAATGTTGCCCAACATATCAACGGCAACAGTCACCTTGTAAACATGCGACGCATACTTAGGATTCCACAGGTCTTGCACCGGAAGGTTGGGGCCCAAAAGAGGGCGGAAATGCTATGTCACCCCTGCATTCTCGGGGGTCCCCAACAAAGGGAACAAAATCAGAAGTCAAAACCTACGCCGGGGGTCACCATGATGCACCACGCAACAAAGCGTGGATTCAAAGATTGTCCCGGTTTCCTCAATAGCACCGGAAGGTTGGGGCCCAAAAGAGGGCGGAAATGCTACGTCACCCCTGCATTCTCGGGGGTCCCCAACAAAGGGAACAAAATCAGAAGTCAAAACCTACACCGGGGGTCACCATGATGCACCACGCAACAAAGCGTGGATTCAAAGATTGTCCCGGTTGCCCTTCTGGATGTGTAACTCCATGTGTAACGTGCACAACACGAACGTTAACGGATCAGTCCTCTGAGATTTATGACGCTGTGCTTGCAATGTGGATGCTCTAGACTACAATTTGCAGCTGCCACCATGCGTCACACGGAGATCTCCTTTTTGCAGCTCCCCTCTGCCTTCTACCGGCTATGGCCTGCTGGATTCAGGTTTCCTCAATAGCACCGGAAGGTTGGGGCCCAAAAGAGGGCGGAAATGCTACGTCACCCCTGCATTCTCGGGGGTCCCCAACAAAGGAGACAAAATCAGAAGTCAAAACCTACGCTAGGGGTCACCATGATGCTCCTAGTATCTCAAAGTGTGGGTCTCTAGTACCCCCCCCCCCCTTGTATAAGCTACACCAATGTACGGAATTATTACGGTCCCTACGCCCACTGTAGCTTGTATTGGGAGCAAGAGATTGCACACAAAAAGTTGTGAGTGTGATGCATGGTTTCTGCGTGTACCGCGTGAGTTACAGTCACAGCATCTTGTTGTACCCACCACACGCAGGTTGTATTTAGTTGACCCACTTGAGGTCACCCAGCCTGCATAGCCACATCATGGGTCAGTGACCCCAGACCCCAAACGCAAAATGGTGTGTGTTTGTACGTGGACCCGTGCCCCTGTAGTGGCCTTTTAGGGGGTGTGCTAAGGGGGCGCACTTAGCACAGTGCAACTATTTGGGCGGCCTGGCTGTCCCCCCCCCCTTGTATAAGCTACGCCCTTGTCCAAGCTACAGTAGGCGTAGGGACCGTAATAATTGTGTACATAATTTGAATTACGTACGAAATGTAGTGCGGCCACATAAGACATGGGTTTGTCGTCACCTTTGCCAATTACATGGAGCCATGGACACATGCAACATGCCACATGAAGGCAAGCTCATTCCCAAGAAGTTGAAGTTGTCCGAGCCCAAACCAGCCCCGAAGCCTCAGCCAAAGGCATCTTCAAGTGGTGAGCATGTGCAATTATTCCGCATGGTGTATGGTCGCAAGAAGGGCTTCCAAGCCGCATATTTGTAGGCATCGCATTCTTCATTGCTTGTGCCAACATGGGTGTGAACCTGATTTACATGTTCCCAAGGCTGTCCTGGGTTTGCATACACTTGGAAATGTGGGCAGAGGTCAAGGTGCACCCATACCATGCGAGCGCGCACGTTTGTGTCGGTAGATGGAAACCCTCTGACACCCATGGCGCCGGCTACACCACAGCAGAGTGCACAGCGGGAAATGGAAGCAGGCAAACCAAGGCGAGTGCTGGGCGTCTGGTTCAAGTGCAAGCAACCACGACACTGGGTGGCGCAGTCCACAAACAACAGCGGTGGGGCAAGCCCATCACGCAGGACGGGACAGAGCTGCAATGCACGACTGCATCGATACCGGGGACTGAGCAGGGCACGCTCTGTCCACCAAGTGCCCCGCATTGGAGATAGATAGTGATTTGCAATTGACAACAGTTGAATGGGCATAGCAACCACCCTACAGCATCCCCAATTAGGTGGAAACATGCAACACCGCATTGGCAAGCATCTTTTGCAGGGTAGTTGATGAACACATTAGGACTGTGTCCCACAACTGACTCAAACAATGGGTGCTCGGGCGGCCCTGACGCCCAGAGTTGCACTGCGCGCGCACTGTGCTGCGAGCACCCCCGTAAATGGAGTCATCTGACAGTATGGTAGCGTCACTAGATGCAACAGAAATTGTTTCATCAAAAGAAAGGCTGCGGCAGTGATAGGGGGGGCGGGGGGACACGGCTGATGATATCAATATGCAAAAAAAAATCTGGCTGTCACCGGACAGCCAAAATGGGATGTCTATTCAGCATTGACGCGGCAGCTCAAAGCCTGTGCAGAAGACAGGGGCAAATGCATTCTGAAGTCGCTCCCAGGGGTGCATGCATTGCCAATGCGGTGCAGGTATCCCCCGCAGGACCATTATAAACCATTAGAGACCAGTATGGAGGGGGCAAGGGTCCCTACAATGGGGTCCAAGGGCACCCGCGCCTACAGATGGATGTGCCACAAACCCTGTCACTGAGGATAGACACCCCAGTGGACATGATTCATCCCTCTCGGGCTTTCTGTGGGCTGTGGTTCGACTGTGAATACTGGAGTGCAAACAGTGCAGGCATCTGTTTTGCGAAGCTGTTGCCCTGATTCAGACCGTGTCCCACCGCTGCCCCCACCTTCACGCCAGCAGCAAGGCGCAAGCACTGCTCAGCTGGCAGCACTATTAAATCCTGTGCAAAACATCCTGGGACCCCAGTATGTACATCGGTGTTGGCATAATTGTTGTCTCTTAGCAGTACTGGCTGCCGAAGACAGAATGCAAACTCATTACAGGCTGAAGTTTAGAATATGCTTCACATAGGACAAGGGTCAAGGACTGTGTGGCAGCTGTCATCTGCCCCCCCTCCCCCTGTGTGTAGCAAAACTAAAGCTATTACTGAACGTTAGTTTTGGATTTTGGGTCCCAGAACGTATATTAATTCAGAAAAAAAATGGCGCTGTCCAGTCGCTAGCTCACAGGAAATAGCCAGGATGGTCCACATCACATATGAGAGTGCAACAGGAGGATGGCACATTGGCAAGGGAAGGCATGCAGAGGGCAGGAGAGGGCATGGCACGGGCAGAAGGACGCTAGGATGGAGAGAGAAGTGGAAGGAGCAGGGAGATGGGCAGATGGGAGGAGGCAGGTTGGCAAACAGTTGTTGTCCTCTGCAAAACGCCCAACTGCGAAGGCGTGTTGTTTCGAAATGATCCGCGTGCTGCAGAATGCACAAGGTGAACGCGTGTCCAGGGAACTGATTTGCATTGCGCACACCAGACCGATTTGACACTGCTGACAGGCCCGCAGGACCATTTGGAGGATAACAGGCTCAGTAGAGGCCGCTGTGCTGTTGGGGTGGGGGGCGGGGGGTTCGTTGAGGCAATGCAGAACAAGATGCATGCCGTGTAGGGGTGTCAAAAGGATGGTGCAGCAGGGGTAGTGCAGGGCAGCTTGCCCATTTGCTCTTAGATTGTTAAAGGGCTGTGGCTTGATTGAAGGCTCGGAATTTCGATTCCTCCGGTGAACCCTCCTTTCCAGCAGAGGAGTGGACTGCACGCACACATCCATCATCGTGTGCAGCTCTACAAGAGAAGAAGTTGGAAGGCGGTACATACACCCTTCCACAAAGAGCTGTGCGCATGCCCCTAACCCTAACCTTGACACAAATAAGTCACTGTGCTCTAGATTGGTAGATAGGTATTCACATGGTAGTGCCGGTCATCCAGCCGTAATTTGAGCTCAACTTGGAGTTCATCGTCCGCGCACAGCCCCGATCCATCATCGTTCAGAAGCCATGCAATCTTACAAAATCTAGACCAACCCAGACCGCACCCAGAGATTTTTGCACCATCGTCGAAGGTTTGGG
The DNA here is from genome assembly GCA_964036045.1 of Eutreptiella sp. 'Long Island Sound 2002'. Lineage (NCBI taxonomy): Eukaryota > Euglenozoa > Euglenophyceae > Eutreptiales > Eutreptiaceae > Eutreptiella > Eutreptiella sp. 'Long Island Sound 2002'. The sequence goes on along the minus strand of OZ038382.1, from coordinate 56,381,573 downwards.
TGATGTTCTTACCCCGGAACACAAAAGAAATAGAGCTGCCCGCAATCTTGTGTGTCTTACCGCAATCAGCAGTGTGTGATAAATAGCAACCAATCCACTCAATATTATCCTCATCCGTCTGGAATGATAGCGTCAAATACATTCCCCCGCATGCGCTGGCGATGGGAAGTGTCTCTGAATAGATGCACTGTTTGGCATCCACAAGACCTTTCACTCCGGTAATCCTCCACGTCACATTGAACGTGCCGGACCTTGCGCTTTCTGTCAATAGACGCTCAAGCTCTTTGTGGCTGTTGCGCAGATGTTTGTGGCTCTTGCGCAGTTCCGTCATAGACTCCTCCAGCTCCGCATTCCTCTTGCTCAACGCGTCAATTCTGCCCATCATGTCCGTCATCAGCTCCTGCAGACGCTCAGCGCTAAGCATTGAGTGTTCCACTGCACTATCGCTGAGATGCTGCAGCAGCGATTGCCTTCGAGGCCGCACTGTGCAGCCCTGCGCCATGAACAGGCAGTCCACTGGCTGCAGGGGGCAGTCTGTGGACAAGTGCGCACTCAGCTGCTTCCTCGGCATGGTCTGGCCACATTGCTGCGTGCATGGCACGAGGTACATGGGGCAAAGCACTGCAACATGCTCCTCAAGACTCTCGTACGGCATGCCTTCATGGCAGTGCTCACATTCCACTCGCCGCTTGGGACAGCACATGCTATGCTCCTCCAGTTTCCTGCGCTGGACACTGGCGCCACAGCCCAAAGGGCATGGATCTGGTACAAATCCGCACGATTGAAGGTGTCCATCCAAGTCCCGCAGTGCGCCCATCCAACTGCAGCCGTTGTCCATCCGCTGACGCTTTGCAGCCGGTTCCTCAGCGCACGCTTGTCCGCTTGTACTGTCGCACACAGAAGAGTGCGCCCCATCATCATCGTTTGGCTTCGCCGAGTGATGGCAGCACACGTCCAGCGCTCCAATCAGGGTTTCTGCAATACGGCTTGGACGCAGTGATGCCTGACTGATGGCGCATCGGCATGTCGGGCACGTCTGCTGCTTCTCCAACCAACGGGAAATGCAAGCTTTACAGAAGGTATGACCCTCTTGGCAGACACACATGGGCTTGTCCAACACCTCCGAACATACCGTGCAAAGGAACTCGCTGCACGGCTTGACTGCAAACAGCTGTGGGTCAAACCCCATGGCACAATCCACAGGTTGTGGCGGGTGAAAGGAAAGCCTGTGTGTGAAAGATGGTGCTGCGTACCAAGAAACATCACAAGGGAAACAGGGCACCACAAAGAAAGACAGCTTCATAACATGGAGCCCACCATTTGAAGGGTAACTGACAGCGGTTGGACAGTCACCAACAGCAGTTGGGAAGAATATGGTGGTGTAAGGGCGGTCTTGAAAGGTAAACGACAGAAATTGCACACTTAAAGATCGCCCTGAAGGGAAACGGCTGTTTAGATCAATTGACCTAGAGGGTGACGCCGGTAGGCTTAGCTTCATGGGAGGGCATGGTAACGGCCCACAGATCCTTGGAACAGCGTCCTCTGAGGCGCTTCCGGCTGTCATCAACGGCTCCCAAAATCTTGCCATCTTCACACTTGTGTTTCCGCGATTCACGGATTTCAGGTTGGACCCAGCCCGGCCACCAGGGCAGCACTGCCCATGATCCATAGGCTACTACGGGAGAGGAATCAATATGGCTACACAGCCTCCCCCATCTCAAAGTCTCCAAAAGCAGAGAGAAGTGGCGTGGCTAAAGTCTGGGGCTGTCCAGAGAGGCAATGAATCAATGGGGCGTTTTTTGCACAGCGCCAATTACTACGTTGTTTATCCCAGGAACACCCCTGAAAGCCACCCACCTACAGAAGGGTGCATGATCCATTCAGAACAGCATTGGGGGTGCAGAATTCAGGACCGCGGGACCCGTGGCTACCGGGGGTGAAAAACAGCCAACTTTTTCGCACAGCACGCACGCGCACAGCGTGGGCATAGCGCGGGCACAGCGCACGGTGCGCCCCCAATAGGGCTGCCGATTGCCTAATCCCTGCTTTCCTAGGGTCTCCAGAAGCGGAGAGGATTGTGCGCATTGCATTAACGGCAATACCCATGCTGAGTGCAACACAGAAAAGACCACGGCAAAACACAGAACACCAAGCAGCACACCCCCCCCCCCTCTTGCGCAAACACCGGCTAGGTTCAGCAAAAATGCGTAAACATGGGGTCACCGCAATTGAACAAGCCCATGTTAGCGCACGACATATACCATGGAACACATGTTGCAAGCATGACTCAAACCTACCCCTCCAAAACACCACAATACAAAGCATGATCCTTATTTGCACAATACAAATACCACAGTTGCGTAAATGCTAATTGACTGGGACCAAAAAGAAATTGCAACCTTGCGCCTCATCTTGAAGAGCTGAACACACTTGCCTTTTGGGGTTGGCTGAAAGGATTTTTGGGGGAGAAAGAGAATGCAATCTTTTTTTATGTTGTAAGGTTGTGGAATCTTTTTTTGCGGTCAGGTCGTGTAATTTTTTTTTGCGGTAACGTCGTGTAATTGAAAAAAAAAATTGGAACACTTCGAAAAAAATTCTTCGGTGTCTGTAACTTTGCACATCTAAATTTGCATGTTTGTAGATGAGATTAGTCTTAGAATCGGATAACTTGGGCTTTGCACTAGGACTGGTGTTCCGCTAACAAGCCTCATACAAATGAGCTTTTAGCTGCAAAGTCAACTCGTTGATGAATTGCTGATCACGCTCTAGCTAAGTGGATGCATTTTTGGGGAAGCTACCTGGCACCTAGACCCACTTTCCACGGATGAGGACTAGCTGACGGGTGTCCTCCTCCGTGGTAGGAGTGGCCATGGCAGGCTTGGGGAGGGAAGATTTTGGACTCATTAGCTCGGGATCATCATCGGTATACGGTGAGCACTTGACTAGCAAAAAGAAATCAAGCGAAAACTCTTGATAACCACTCAATCCGATAACAAGGAGACACTATAATACAGAGCCGTCAATGCTCTCAACATCTTGGCTTGAGGGGCACAATTAGAAGAAGATGAGGAGGAGTGCAGTAATGAAGCAATGATGGCAAGGCACCCTCAAGACATTGTTAGAGACATTGGGCCCCACCAAAATAAAAAGACATGGCACCCACTAAAATCGCAAAAAAAGCAGGATATACTAGGATATACTGGCACGCATAACTCAGCAATGCAGACAACATACAATAGGCCAGGTTGCATGCATAGGCACCTTAAGTCCATGAAGACATGCAAAATACGAACAAAAGTGGGGTTGGCGCATGGCGCCATGCATGTTTTACCACACGCAAAAGGAAGCAAGATATGCAGTGATGCCTGTCAACCCGGGGGCGGCGGGGGGGGGGGGGGTTAGGTGCCCTACAGTCCAACCAACAAGCTCCCAATAGATCATATTTTTGGTGGAAAAGCGCACCCACGCATCCTCCATCTATGAGCCAAACAGCTTTTCTTAACTCCGCGTAAACAAGGCAAAGCACCCCAAACACTGGTGGCAAAAACTGGAAAAAAAAAGGCCAAAATCCCTGCACTATTGCCCTGGAAAACTGTGGAGAACTAATGGCCTAGGGGGAATGTTTGCCCGGCGCGCGCCCGGTGCGTTGCTTGTCTATTAACTATCCCAACTTCAGCCCCGGATTTACCCTCTCATGGATAAGCCCCCCGAGTAGACCACGTTGCCAGGTTGCACTGCACACCTTCCCTACAAAGCACATCGCATAATAAAGCAATAGCTGTGAATTCAACCACTCCAACTGCCATTTGTATTCTACTTTCCAAACAACATTGCTCCCACAAGTGTGGGTGTCAATACATTGAGTACAATAGTGCTCCTTACTCTGGAGCGCTTTTGGCAACACAACACACACACACTTCTGCCTCATCCTCTGCCTCATCTTGCGTGGCGGCCGAGCCGCTTTGGTCAGTCCAAACATTAGGCGGGACATGGTCCCATGGTCCGTAGGGGGGTCGACGGAGTTGCCTCCGGACGCAAAATTGTGTAAAATGCAGCAAAATACGGACTGACTGGTGCAACTCTTTGGGGCCGCCACGCCAGATATTCCTAACCAAACCCCAATGCCACAACCGAGCAAACAGCTGCTCAATGCGTGCCCTATACCACCCGTGCACGTCATTGTAAGATTGTTGGCTGATGGGCATGGAGTCTGTGAAATGCGTCATAAAGAATGGAAAATGGGGACAATGGTTGAAAGGATTCAACCTGTCGGCCCATCGAATATCTTGAACAACATGGTTCAGGTACTCGCGGCATTCTCGGAGATCCCCAAACAAAGGGGGACAAAATCAGAATTGGCTACCTCCTGCCTTCTCCGGGGCCCAAAAGAGAGCGGAAATGTTATGCCACCCCTGCATTCTCGGGGGTCCCCAACAAAAGGGACAAAATCAGATCTCAAAACCTACGCTACGGGTAACAATGATGCCCCTAGTATCTCAAAGCATGGGTCTCTAGTACGGGCAAACGCCCAAATAGCTGCATTCCCCTAAGTGCACCCCCTTAGTGCACCCCCTAAAAGGTCACCCGTGGGACACGGGTCAAAAAAGATGCCCGGCGCGCTAACACTCCCCCCCAAGTGGCTACATGCATACCTTGACTCCTTATGTACATGCATGCCATGACACTTAGAATGCTGCGATATGTTCGTTGTAGCACAATGATACTCCCATGAAATGGGGTTATTTGTGGACATACTTTCAGAGGCCCATGTGTGCAAATGCCTATCTTGGTTATCTCTGTTTGTGTGGGCTCACATCTTTGCACAATTGTAGTGGTGGAAGGTTGATGAGATGACCATTGGCTTACTAGTCTCTTGGTGCGGCTGGTCTTGTTATTTGGAGCGTTTATCAGAGTGTGTGGGTCGTTCCGAGGGGTGAACGCTGTGTAATATCCAGTTTCAGGGCATAGAGGCCTCAGAATCAAAAAACCCATTGGGGGATCGTTTTATTGGGCAAAATCATGATTTTACAAGGGGTTGGACATCCAATATCATGCCTTGGGGTATGCTACGCGAACGAACCCCAAACAAAAGGGGGGGGGGTAATACGACGCACGTGCCTGCGCTTGATCTAACAACCTCTCTTCAAGGTGATTTGAATAGGGGAATGGGGACGGGGCATTTAATTTGATTAGGGAAATAGGCCATAAAGCAACGGATACAGAGCTCACATATGCCCCCATGTCACAGGCATATGGCCATCACCACAAATTTCAGTTCATTGTTTGACCTGCTCTGCAGCACACCTCAAACGAGGGCCGAATGTTGCCTTGAGCTCACCGCAGCCAGCGGCTATCGAATGTTTCTTGGCCCGTTTGGATAAAGCCTACAACCCTACACCCCCAATTGGGCCAGCCAGACTTGCATCCCACAATAATAAAAGCAACGGCTCCACGGCAGGCCAACCGGGACCTGGGCTCGAACCCGTGTTCTGTGGTGTGTGTGTGCAGTGCATTTCGGGTTTGCTGCTTGGCCGTCACCAAAATAACGGTTTACCCAACCGCCCACTCCCGTTTCCCACTTTACCTCCCTGGGGTTCGAACTGTCCGTTGGTTCATATCTCGAACCGAAGCCCGGAGGCAGGGCTGGCCCCATCGCCTCCGCGATAGGCTCCCGTGGACCTGGCCTCCAGCCCGAAGAGCACTGTGACGCGTGTGCTCAGTGCTTTTCAGGTATGCGCCTTCCTCATGGTGTGTTTTCCTTTGTCTGCGAGGGAGGGTCAAATTTAAGTGTAAAACAAAGTGGCCGACGGGAGGGAGATATCTATGGACCGTGAATAGGGAAATAGGGGGGGGGGGGGGTTAATTGGAACAGAGAAAAGGGGGGGGGGGGTTGGAAATACAGTCCCCTGGCCATACTCAAACTCCAGTTTGAAGAGAGACCCTGACCCGGACACAACACAGACAAGCAACTGAACCAATACACAAAACCTGTCCTTGGCCATGTCCTCGCGCGACTGTTCTGCTTCCCCTTGAACTCCCCAAGAAATGGGGCCAAACCGTAAAAGCACTGCAACAACCAACACACCACCACCAAACGCGCACCACTGGGGTACTGTGCAGGCATGGCACACACACTGTGCCAAACCGCAAGGCAGGACAGACGAATGCATGCATGCAGTAGATGGCATAGTGGAGGACAATTTGATGCTGGTGCGCATGCTGCTACCAGAGGCCAAAACCCACCATGTTGGCGCACAACGAATGAGGCCGAGAGACATGCCTTCATGAATCCAGCAGGCCATAGCCGAGAGAAGGCAGAGGGGAGCTGCAAAAAGGAGATCTCCGTGTGGGGCATGGTGGTAGCTGCAAATTGTAGTCTAGAGCATCCACATTGCAAGCACAGCGTCATAAATCTCAGAGGACTGATCCGTTAACGTTCGTGTTGTGCACGTTACACATGGAGTTACACATCCAGAAGGACATATGGAAACCCTCTGACACCCATGGCGCCGGCTACACCACAGCAGAGTGCACAGCGGGAAATGGAAGCAGGCAAACCAAGGCGAGTGCTGGGCGTCTGGTTCAAGTGCAAGCAACCACGACACTGGGTGGCGCAGTACACAAACAACAGCGGCGGGGCAAGCCCATCACGCAGGACGGGACAGAGCTGCAATGCACGACTGCATCGATACCGGGGACTGAGCAGGGCATGCTCTGTCCACCAAGTGCCCTGCATTGGAGATAGATAGTGATTTGCAATTGACAATAGTTGAATGGGCATAGCAACCACCCTACAGCATCCCCCATTAGGTGGAAACATGCAACACCGCATTGGCAAGCATCTTTTGCAGGGTAGTTGATGAACACATTAGGACTGTGTCCCACAACTGACTCAAACAATGGGTGCTCGGGCGGCCCTGACGCCCAGAGTTGCACTGCGCGTGCACTGTGCTGCGAGCACCCCCGTAAATGGAGTCATCTGACAGTATGGTAGCGTCACTAGATGCAACAGAAATTGTTTCATCAAAAGAAAGGCTGCGGCAGTGATAGGGGGGGCGGGGGGACATGGCTGATGATATCAATATGCAAAAAAATCTGGCTGTCACCGGACAGCCAAAATGGGATGTCTATGCAGCATTGGTGCGGCAGCTCAAAGCCTGTGCAGAAGACAGGGGCAAATGCATTCTGAAGTCGCTCCCAGGGGTGCATGCATTGCCAATGCGGTGCAGGTATCCCCCGCAGGACCATGATAAACCATTAGAGACCAGTATGGAGGGGGCAAGGGTCCCTACAATGGGGTCCACGGGCACCCGCGCCTACAGATGGATGTGCCACAAACCCTGTCACTGAGGATAGACACCCCAGTGGACATGATTCATCCCTCTCGGGCTTTCTGTGGGCTGTGTTTCGACTGTGAATCCTGGAGTGCAAACAGTGCAGGCATCTGTTTTGCGAAGCTGTTGCCCTGATTCAGACCGTGTCCCAACGCTGCCCCCACCTTCACGCCAGCAGCAAGGCGCAAGCACTGCTCAGCTGGCAGCACTATTAAATCCTGTACAAAACATCCTGGGACCCCAGTATGTACATCGGTGTTGGCATAATTGTTGTCTCTTAGCAGTACTGGCTGCCGAAGACAGAATGCAAACTCATTACAGGCTGAAGTTTAGAATATGCTTCACATAGGACAAGGGTCAAGGACTGTGTGGCAGCTGTCATCTGCCCCCCCTCCCCCTGTGTGTAGCAAAACTAAAGCTATTACTGAACGTTAGTTTTGGATTTTGGGTCCCAGAACGTATATTAATTCAGAAAAAAAATGGCGCTGTCCAGTCGCTAGCTCACAGGAAATAGCCAGGATGGTCCACATCACATATGAGAGTGCAACAGGAGGATGGCACATTGGCAAGGGAAGGCATGCAGAGGGCAGGAGAGGGCATGGCACGGGCAGAAGGACGCTAGGATGGAGAGAGAAGTGGAAGGAGCAGGGAGATGGGCAGATGGGAGGAGGCAGGTTGGCAAACAGTTGTTGTCCTCTGCAAAACGCCCAACTGCGAAGGCGTGTTGTTTCGAAATGATCCGCGTGCTGCAGAATGCACAAGGTGAACGCGTGTCCAGGGAACTGATTTGCATTGTGCACACCAGACCGATTTGACACTGCTGACAGGCCCGCAGGACCATTTGGAGGATAACAGGCTCAGTAGAGGCCGCTGTGCTGTTGGGGTGGGGGGCGGGGGGTTCGTTGAGGCAATGCAGAACAAGATGCATGCCGTGTAGGGGTGTCAAAAGGATGGTGCAGCAGGGGTAGTGCAGGGCAGCTTGCCCATTTGCTCTTAGATTGTTAAAGGGCTGTGGCTTGATTGAAGGCTCGGAATTTCGATTCCTCCGGTGAACCCTCCTTTCCAGCAGAGGAGTGGACTGCACGCACACATCCATCATCGTGTGCAGCTCTACAAGAGAAGAAGTTGGAAGGCGGTACATACACCCTTCCACAAAGAGCTGTGCGCATGCCCCTAACCCTAACCTTGACACAAATAAGTCACTGTGCTCTAGATTGGTAGATAGGTATTCACATGGTAGTGCCGGTCATCCAGCCGTAATTTGAGCTCAACTTGGAGTTCATCGTCCCCGGACAGCCGCCATCCATCATCCTCCAGAAGCCATGCAACCTTACAAAAATCAGACCAACCCTCACCGGGCCCAGAGATTTTTGTGCCATCGTCGAAGGTTTCGGTGATGTTGCCACTCTGCAACACAAAAGAAATAGAGCTGCCCGCAATCTTGTGTGTCTTACCGCAATCAGCAGTGTGTGATAAATAGCAACCAATCCACTCAATATCATCCTCATCCGTCTCGAATGATAGCTCCAAATACATTCCCCCGCATGCGATGGGAAATGCCTCTGAATAGATGCACTGTTTGGCATCCACAAGACCTTTCACTCCGGTAATCCTCCACGTCACATTGAACGTGTCGGACCTTGCGCTTTCTGTCAATAGACGCTCAAGCTCTTTGTGTCTGTTGCGCAGTTCCATCATAGATTCCTCCAGCTCCTGCAGCCGCTCAGCGCTAAGCATTGAGTGTTCCACTGCACTATTGCTGAGATGCTGCAGCAGCGATTGCCTTCGAGGGCGCACTGTGCAGCCCTGCGCCATGAACAGGCAGTCCACTGGCTGCAGGGGGCAGTCTGTGGACAAGTGCGCACTCAGCTGCTTCCTCGGCATGGTCTGGCCACATTGCTGCATGCATGGCACGAGGTACATGGGGCAAAGCACTGCGACATGCTCCTCAAGACTCTCGTACGGCATGCCTTCATGGCAGTGCTCACATTCCACTCGCCGCTTGGGACAGCACATGCTATGCTCCTCCAGTTTCCTGCGCTGGACACTGGCGCCACAGCCCAAAGGGCATGGATCTGGTACAAATCCGCACGATTGAAGGTGTCCATCCAAGTCCCGCAGTGCGCCCATCCAACTGCAGCCGTTGTCCATCCGCTGACGCTTTGCAGCCGGTTCCTCAGCGCACGCTTGTCCGCTTGTACTGTCGCACACAGAAGAGTGCGCCCCATCATCATCGTTTGGCTTCGCCGAGTGATGGCAGCACACGTCCAGCGCTCCGATCAGGGTTTCCACAATACGGCTTGGACGCAGTGATGCCTGACTGATGGCGCATCGGCATGTCGGGCACGTCTGCTGCTTCTCCAACCAACGGGAAATGCAAGCTTTACAGAAGGTATGACCCTCTTGGCAGACACACATGGGCTTGTCCAACACCTCCGAACATACCGTGCAAAGGAACTCGCTGCACGGCTTGACTGCAAACAGCTGTGGGTCAAACCCCATGGCACAATCCACAGGTTGTGGCGGGTGAAAGGAAAGCCTGTGTGTGAAAGATGGTGCTGCGTACCAAGAAACATCACAAGGGAAACAGGGCACCACAAAGAAAGACAGCTTCATAACATGGAGCCCACCATTTGAAGGGTAACTGACAGCGGTTGGACAGTCACCAACAGCAGTTGGGAAGAATATGGTGGTGTAAGGGCGGTCTTGAAAGGTAAACGACAGAAATTGCACACTTAAAGATCGCCCTGAAGGGAAACGGCTGTTTAGATCAATTGACCTAGAGGGTGACGCCGGTAGGCTTAGCTTCATGGGAGGGCATGGTAACGGCCCACAGATCCTTGGAACAGCGTCCTCTGAGGCGCTTCCGGCTGTCATCAACGGCTCCCAAAATCTTGCCATCTTCACACTTGTGTTTCCCTGATTCACGGATTTCAGGTTGGACCCAGCCCGGCCACCAGGGCAGCACTGCCCATGATCCATAGGCTACTGCGGGAGAGGAATCAATATGGCTACACAGCCTCCCCCATCTCAAAGTCTCCAAAAGCAGAGAGAAGTGGCGTGGCTAAAGTCTGGGGCTGTCCAGAGAGGCAATGAATCAATGGGGCGTTTTTTGCACAGCGCCAATTACTACGTTGTTTATCCCAGGAACACCCCTGAAAGCCACCCACCTACAGAAGGGTGCATGATCCATTCAGAACAGCATTGGGGGTGCAGAATTCAGGACCGCGGGACCCGTGGCTACCGGGGGTGAAAAACAGCCAACTTTTTCGCACAGCACGCACGCGCACAGCGTGGGCATAGCGCGGGCACAGCGCACGGTGCGCCCCCAATAGGGCTGCCGATTGCCTAATCCCTGCTTTCCTAGGGTCTCCAGAAGCGGAGAGGATTGTGCGCATTGCATTAACGGCAATACCCATGCTGAGTGCAACACAGAAAAGACCACGGCAAAACACAGAACACCAAGCAGCACACCCCCCCCTCTTGCGCAAACACCGGCTAGGTTCAGCAAAAATGCGTAAACATGGGGTCACCGCAATTGAACAAGCCCATGTTAGCGCACGACATATACCATGGAACACATGTTGCAAGCATGACTCAAACCTACCCCTCCAAAACACCACAATACAAAGCATGATCCTTATTTGCACAATACAAATACCACAGTTGCGTAAATGCTAATTGACTGGGACCAAAAAGAAATTGCAACCTTGCGCCTCATCTTGAAGAGCTGAACACACTTGCCTTTTGGGGTTGGCTGAAAGGATTTTTGGGGGAGAAAGAGAATGCAATCTTTTTTTATGTTGTAAGGTTGTGGAATCTTTTTTTGCGGTCAGGTCGTGTAATTTTTTTTTGCGGTAACGTCGTGTAATTGAAAAAAAAAATTGGAACACTTCGAAAAAAATTCTTCGGTGTTTGTAACTTTGCACATCTAAATTTGCATGTTTGTAGATGAGATTAGTCTTAGAATCGGATAACTTGGGCTTTGCACTAGGACTGGTGTTCCGCTAACAAGCCTCATACAAATGAGCTTTTAGCTGCAAAGTCAACTCGTTGATGAATTGCTGATCACGCTCTAGCTAAGTGGATGCATTTTTGGGGAAGCTACCTGGCACCTAGACCCACTTTCCACGGATGAGGACTAGCTGACGGGTGTCCTCCTCCGTGGTAGGAGTGGCCATGGCAGGCTTGGGGAGGGAAGATTTTGGACTCATTAGCTCGGGATCATCATCGGTATACGGTGAGCACTTGACTAGCAAAAAGAAATCAAGCGAAAACTCTTGATAACCACTCAATCCGATAACAAGGAGACACTATAATACAGAGCCGTCAATGCTCTCAACATCTTGGCTTGAGGGGCACAATTAGAAGAAGATGAGGAGGAGTGCAGTAATGAAGCAATGATGGCAAGGCACCCTCAAAACATTGTTAGAGACATTGGGCCCCACCAAAATAAAAAGACATGGCACCCACTAAAATCGCAAAAAAAGCAGGATATACTAGGATATACTGGCACACATAACTCAGCAATGCAGACAACATACAATAGGCCAGGTTGCATGCATAGGCACCTTAAGTCCATGAAGACATGCAAAATACGAACAAAAGTGGGGTTGGCGCATGGCGCCATGCATGTTTTACCACACGCAAAAGGAAGCAAGATATGCAGTGATGCCTGTCAACCCGGGGGCGGGGTGGGGGGGGGGGGTTAGGTGCCCTGCAGTCCAACCAACAAGCTCCCAATAGATCATATTTTTGGTGGAAAAGCGCACCCACGCATCCTCCATCTATGAGCCAAACAGCTTTTCTTAACTCCGCCTAAACAAGGCAAAGCACCCCAAACACTGGTGGCAAAAACTGGAAAAAAAAAGGCCAAAATCCCTGCACTATTGCCCTGGAAAACTGTGGAGAACTAATGGCCTAGGGGGAATGTTTGCCCGGCGCGCGCCCGGTGCGTTGCTTGTCTATTAACTATCCCAACTTCAGCCCCGGATTTACCCTCTCATGGATAAGCCCCCCGAGTAGACCACGTTGCCAGGTTGCACTGCACACCTTCCCTACAAAGCACATCGCATAATAAAGCAATAGCTGTGAATTCAACCACTCCAACTGCCATTTGTATTCTACTTTCCAAACAACATTGCTCCCACAAGTGTGGGTGTCAATACATTGAGTACAATAGTGCTCCTTACTCTGGAGCGCTTTTGGCAACACAACACACACACACTTCTGCCTCATCCTCTGCCTCATCTTGCGTGGCGGCCGAGCCGCTTTGGTCAGTCCAAACATTAGGCGGGACATGGTCCCATGGTCCGTAGGGGGGTCGACGGAGTTGCCTCCGGACGCAAAATTGTGTAAAATGCAGCAAAATACGGACTGACTGGTGCAACTCTTTGGGGCCGCCACGCCAGATATTCCTAACCAAACCCCAATGCCACAACCGAGCAAACAGCTGCTCAATGCGTGCCCTATACCACCCGTGCACGTCATTGTAAGATTGTTGGCTGATGGGCATGGAGTCTGTGAAATGCGTCATAAAGAATGGAAAATGGGGACAATGGTTGAAAGGATTCAACCTGTCGGCCCATCGAATATCTTGAACAACATGGTTCAGGTACTCGCGGCATTCTCGGAGATCCCCAAACAAAGGGGGACAAAATCAGAATTGGCTACCTCCTGCCTTCTCCGGGGCCCAAAAGAGAGCGGAAATGTTATGCCACCCCTGCATTCTCGGGGGTCCCCAACAAAAGGGACAAAATCAGATCTCAAAACCTACGCTACGGGTAACAATGATGCCCCTAGTATCTCAAAGCATGGGTCTCTAGTACGGGCAAACGCCCAAATAGCTGCATTCCCCTAAGTGCACCCCCTTAGTGCACCCCCTAAAAGGTCACCCGTGGGACACGGGTCAAAAAAGATGCCCGGCGCGCTAACACTCCCCCCCAAGCGGCTACATGCATACCTTGACTCCTTATGTACATGCGTGCCATAGGACTTAGAATGCTGTGATATGTTCGTTGTAGCACAATGATACTCCCATGAAATGGGGTTATTTGTTGACATACTTTCAGAGCCCCATGTATGCAAATGCCTATCTTGGTTATCTCTATTTGTGTGGGCTCACATCTTTGCACAATTGTAGTGGTGGAAGGTTGATGAGATGACCATTGGCTTACTAGTCTCTTGGTGCGGCTGGTCTTGTTATTTGGAGCCGTTGTCAAAGTGTGTGGGTCGTTCCGAGGGGTGAACGCTGTGTGGTAGTGCTCATGTATTGGCGTTATCAGCCTTCCTCAAGGCTCACCACAGGGTAACTATGGAGCTTTTATGGAACACCCCCACCCCGTCCCTGAAATGTAATATCCAGTTTCAGGGCATAGAGGCCTCAGAATCAAAAAACCCATTGGGGGATTGTTTTATTGGGCAAAATCATGATTTTACAAGGGGTTGGACATCCAATATCATGCCTTGGGGTATGCTACGCGAACGAACCCCAAACAAAAGGGGGGGGGGGTTAATACGACGCACGTGCCTGCGCTTGATCTAACAACCTCTCTTCAAGGTGATTTGAATAGGGGAATGGGGACGGGGCATTTAATTTGATTAGGGAAATAGGCCATAAAGCAACGGATACAGAGCTCACATATGCCCCCATGTCACAGGCATATGGCCATCACCACAAATTTCAGTTCATTGTTTGACCTGCTCTGCAGCACACCTCAAACGAGGGCCGAATGTTGCCTTGAGCTCACCGCAGCCAGCGGCTATCGAATGTTTCTTGGCCCGTTTGGATAAAGCCTACAACCCTACACCCCCAATTGGGCCAGCCAGACTTGCATCCCACAATAATAAAAGCAACGGCTCCACGGCAGGCCAACCGGGACCTGGGCTCGAACCCGTGTTCTGTGGTGTGTGTGTGCAGTGCATTTCGGGTTTGCTGCTTGGCCGTCACCAAAATAACGGTTTACCCAACCGCCCACTCCCGTTTCCCACTTTACCTCCCTGGGGTTCGAACTGTCCGTTGGTTCATATCTCGAACCGAAGCCCGGAGGCAGGGCTGGCCCCATCGCCTCCGCGATAGGCTCCCGTGGACCTGGCCTCCAGCCCGAAGAGCACTGTGACGCGTGTGCTCAGTGCTTTTCAGGTATGCGCCTTCCTCATGGTGTGTTTTCCTTTGTCTGCGAGGGAGGGTCAAATTTAAGTGTAAAACAAAGTGGCCGACGGGAGGGAGATATCTATGGACCGTGAATAGGGAAATAGGGGGGGGGGGGGGGTTAATTGGAACAGAGAAAAGGGGGGGGGGGTTGGAAATACAGTCCCCTGGCCATACTCAAACTCCAGTTTGAAGAGAGACCCTGACCCGGACACAACACAGACAAGCAACTGAACCAATACACAAAACCTGTCCTTGGCCATGTCCTCGCGCGACTGTTCTGCTTCCCCTTGAACTCCCCAAGAAATGGGGCCAAACCGTAAAAGCACTGCAACAACCAACACACCACCACCAAACGCGCACCACTGGGGTACTGTGCAGGCATGGCACACACACTGTGCCAAACCCCAACGCAGGACAGACGAATGCATGCATGCAGTAGATGGCATAGTGGAGGACAATTTGATGCTGGTGCGCGGGCTGCTACCAGAGGCTTCAGCTCGTATTGGCCACGGCAAGAATTTGACGGATTTACATTGTATTTGAGACATTTGGAGCTGGCGGTCCCATGTCTACATTTTCGAAGCGCACCATGCCCTTTGGTGGTGAGAAATCTTTTGGCCTGAGGGAGCTATGCGACACTGGGACCAAATGACACCATTTTTCAATGCAGCAAAGTTTTGCCGTGACGAAAGCAGCTACTGGGCAGATGGATCATTCTGGATTCGTGCAACACTTGACACACTCCAGCCCATCTGCGGGGGGTGGGGGTCACACACAGTAGGCAGGGGTTGCTTGGTGCGGAAAAGCGGCGCCTGTGACTGAGCAGTACTCTTGGGCATGCTTCTGCCAGCCTTTTGCGATTTGACTACGCTCTCCCGCAGGTAACGGCTCACTTCGCATCTTTAACAGGGTGGCAGTTCCCCCAAGGGTCAGTCAAGTCTCCTTTCTGTGGCATGGTTTGAGTGAGTTCAATGGCTTTTGCCGCCTCGTTTTTCGCAGATCCATTCCGGATGCCTGCGGTTGCTGCCGGGTGGGCTCTGGCTGGTTGGCAGAGAGGGACCCTCTTCCTTGACAACAGACGTTGCAGTGCGTGGCCCAGACTACCCATGGGAGTCAAGGATTCGAGTGTGCGACAGCACTTCACAGTGGCCGACATGTCCACGCAAGATGACTGACGCAACAACATCCGGCACAGGGACTGTTTGGTTGCACCGGCCATGCATTGGCACCGGACACTGACACGGGGCCTGGCACCGATGTTGGCAGCAGGCACTCGGGCATGGGCAAGGCCTGTGCAGCCTAACCACTGGCGGCGATGGACGGCACCGGGGGTGATGAACACAATGAATTGCCCGGGGGCCGCAAGTGCTGCTGGTGGTGCCCCCCTGCGAGAACAACACTAAGCCCCAAATTTTGAGGGCAGCAACACATAATGCTGTTCTGAGGGGTGGGGTGGGGGGCGGCAGGGATGCATTAGAGAGGAAGGCACCTCAGAGGTGGCCCCAGAAGCGGTTAGACAGGCGGTTGAAGGAGGTTGCCGAATCGGTCGGGGGCGGTTACTGTCGGTTACAAATGCCATTGAAGCTGGCACTTGGCGTCAGGGGGACAGTGGCTGGGCATAGGCTGGGCGCCCTGGAGGGGGGGGGGGGATGGTATGAAGGGCAAATGGGACGTAGTTCCAAGAGTTGCGGAAACAATACCGACTGTTGTGCTGACAAGGGTGTTGCCCGCGGGCTGTCACAACAGAGCACAGCCGACACGGTCGTGCCTGCGGCTGCTGGGAGGCTCTGGGGCGGTGGACATTCCATGCCAGTGACCCTGCGACGGCACCGCGAGGGAGGACGGTGCTGCCGCATGCGAAGGGGGGGTGGGAGCCGACCCCATGTCTCGCGCGACGCACCAAAACCACCCGCAACGCAGCCACGCGCAACGCCTTGGTACGCCACTGGGGGGGCGCCGGACGCATGACGTGTGCCCTCCGCACCTTCCAGAAAGGCCCGGAAGCCACCGCTGCGTCCGCGCAAACACTCCCTCAGTGAAACCGACGGCGGGGCATGTGGGCTGTCGAAGTGGTGCGAGAGCCCTGCCTTGATATACGCCGGCTTCGGTGCTGGGGCCCGCCAAGGATTTGAAGAAGCCTGCACCCCCGCAAGTCACTGTATTGAAGAACGGTTCATACGCGCTGCTGTGTTGGGGCTATGCTCACTGGAGCCCAGAGCGAAGGGATTCATGGGGCTCGAGGTCTCCCCAGGGTCAATCCCGCTTTATGCGCGTTGTGTCGTTGCGGTGAGGGGTTTTGGCGGGGCTTTGCTTGAAGGGCAGAGCGGTCACAGGGGATGTGAAAGGGGTTGGGGGGGGGGGTGGTTTCTAGCGGTTGGAAATGCGGTTTGGGCTGGTGTTGGGGTATTGGAATGCCTTTCGGGTAGAGTCAGGGCAGTGGGGGAGGGGGGAGGGGGGTACCCCCCCCCCCCCCCTTCAAGCGATTCCCTGGGTTTCGGCATGACGAACGGGCGCAGCACACGCGAGTGAGGACTGTTTTTTTAACACATCGGGCCTGTGTGCTGAGTAGCAGTACGGCCATCGGGCTGACTGCCCGGTATCTACACCAGCGCTGCAGGGCTCAACGCAGTCACGTCCTGTGCCCCGTGGGGAGACGCAGGCGCGGCACGCGCGAGGGAGTACAACGAAAGGCGCGGGGAGGCGATTGGGGTCAGGAAGGGTTGGGCATACCAACGAAACATGCACCGGGGGCTCCTCTTTCGTGCCAGGACCACCCACGGGAGTCAAGGAGTCGAGTGCGCAACAGCACTTCACCGTGAATGACGTGCCCACGCGAGAGCACCCACAAAACACCGTCGGGCACATGGGCTGGTTGGTCTGACGAGACCGGCAAACAGACCAGAGCACTGCCGACGTTCAACGCAACGGCCACCCGGTACCCCGCCCCTCCCATGTCCATCCCCCCCCCCCCCGAGGGACGACGGTCCCCCCCCACCCCGGGGGGGGGGGGGGACCAAATGACGGTTCCCCCCAACCCCCTAAGGGGGAAAGACACCACACAACAATAACTGAATTCTAGTATACCCAATTAAAACTGTCCTTCAGCGCCTTCGGCGCCTGTGATTCCCTATTGACTTCTATTGTTCATGGGCCCCGGGGGGGGGGGGGATGGACAAGGGGGGGTTTTGGTTTGGTTTGGTTTGGTTTGGTTTGGTCAGCACGCGGCCCGTGGCCCCACCGTCTCAAGGTGTCTGAAGGCCTAAGGCATGGGAGTGCAAAGAAGCTCTCTCCCCAGAGCTACCCTTTCCCCTGGCGATTACTGGCGCATGGGGTCCAGGGTTTGGTACGCTCCGAGAATCGATCCACCGATCTCTTGCTCACGCTTGGGCTGTCCCACCGCTGGACCAACCATTCCGTCCAGGGGGGCAGGGGCTGGACAAGGGGGGGGGGGGGGGGACTTCAGGGACCGGGCACCTCAGAGCCCTTCAGCGATCGTGCACCGACATGCCATTCGAGATCGCTGCGCCGGGCGACACTTCCCCAATCCAATTCCAATGAAGTCCGCACCCTCACGTACATGCGGACCAACACCCCAAATGTATGTTCATGGGTTTGTTGGCGGGTGTTGGTCAAGCACAAGTGAACCCTCGCCAATAGTGGTATCGTCGCGCGGCACTTGGGGAATGCAAATGGGCTTGAGATGATCGTATGGAAGTGCCTTCCCCCGAGGCGTGTGATGGCCGCATCTGTTGCGGACTGCGGTCTGGCGGTGGCATCGGCCGGTGGTATCGAATGCGCAGGTGGAGGATTGCTCTGCGGAGGGGGGGGGGGGCGGCAGCACGGAAGCCCATTTGCCCAACCCCCGGCCCCCCCCCTCCTGGGCCGCCGTGCCGGGAGGGGGGTTCGGCGCAGGGGGTGCCCTACCTGCCGTGCCCCGGGGGGGGGGGGGTCAACCCCAACATCTGCGGCTCAAAATGATCCCCACGTCGCGCCGACCATTTTGACTACACATATGTGGGGGGGGGACGGGGGGCTGGAAAAAAACGTTTTCGGGCCAAATTTTTGTGTTCCGGCGCCTTTGGCGTCAACATCCACTGTTACACAACACAAAGGGCCCGGCATGGAGGCCCATTTCTCCAACCCTCCTTCGGTGCCCCCCCCACCCCACCCCCGGAATGGTGACGTGGGAGCTGTCACGTGTGGTCTGTTGTTTGAGACGCCGTCAGCACAACATGCAGCACATGCAGTTCACAAGAATGAGGGAAAAGCTTGTCGAGAGCCTGAAAACGGCCCTGGGCCCCTTTCGCAACAGGTCAAAAAAATAGCCCCCCCCCCCCCCCCCCGCAGAGCAATTTTCAGTTCGCCTTTTCGATGGTTTGCATTGACCTGGTGAGCCCCCCTGTCACCGCTTCGGCCGGGGCTGTCCGAGGGCCCGCCCTAGTCCTCCTTGTGCTCGAAGTAGAACACGCCGTCCCACTGCGGGAGGGTGCCGCTCGCCTGCTTCTCGTACTGCGCCGCGAGCGCGGCCCACGCCGCGTCCACCGGCGTGAACTCCGTCGTGAGCGCCAGCTTCTCCTTCGCCAGCGCGAGTTTGCCGCTCTGCAGGGCCTGGTACGCGCTCTCGTACAGGTCCGCGTGCGCCAGCAGCCGCGCCTGGGTCACCCACTGCCAGTGGTACACGGTCTCTACGGTGTCGTCGTCCCACGTGCCCTGCGGACGCACAAATCCGGGGGGCGATCGGGCCATTTCAGGTACACAAAGCTTTGGGTCCCAGACCCCCCCCCCTCCCCCCCTTCAAGTCTTCCCCGGGGACGGGCACACAGAGGGCCGGTCCGTCCGTGTGGGCTGCCTGGACACCCGATGGCACTGCCGGGGCCGTGACAGTCATTCCCCTCGTTCGTTTTTCACCCCCCGTCTTCGTGTGTGGCTCAGATTCCCGATGGTAAATTCCCGCGATGGTCACTTTGGTCGGGGGGGGGGGGGGGCGCCCCCCCCCCCCCTCCTCCGATGGTGTACGGCCGTTCTATTACTTCCCTGCCCGTCCCTCTCTGTCTGCCGCCCCTCCTATGCGCCAGCCCCCCCACCGTCCCCCTCCCTGTGCCCGTCCCTCTCTGTGTGCCCGTCCCTCTGCACCACCGCCCACAACCGCCTGCCCCGTGGGACAACAACGTCAGGTGCACAACACGTGGCGCATCCGCCGCCCGGTGGCCTGCAGCCCTGATCCGCGGGGCTCTCCTTCCGCAGCCACGACCGAAAATGTTAATGTTTTGCGGAGTACTGGATTTTGTGTTGGGTGTTTTGAATTGTATTTACGCAAAGTATTTGCGACAGCACCCCAAACAGGGGAACGATATTTCATTTCTGCGATTTGTTTCTTCAGAATTCAGTTTTGCGGACCTTTTTTTGGTTGACTGAGTCAAAACTTATATCATTTTTGTGTTTTTTGTGTCTGGCCTCCGTTTTGCGAGGGTTATGGTTCAGTCATTCTGGAGCCACAATGAAATCCTTCGGGCGGGGGCAAAAAAAAGGTTTTTGCGGGTTTCATTTTTGTGAAAGGCACGCAACTGAAAATCAGTATTTTTTTTTGTGTTTCCTTGTTTTTGGGTGACGCAACCCCTTGTGCCAGGAATCAATGATTTTGCAAATAATGAATGTTGGCACGGTACCCGCCACCTCCGACGCCCGCACAAGTGAGGCTGCAGCCGCTGGTGGGCCAAGCGGGGCATTGTGCAATGCACAACACCCCCACCCGTGTGCCAGTCAGACATGCCCCGATATCCCGGCCCCCGCCCCCCGCCCTCAACGGTTTGCCTGCAGGGCCCAGCACGTGCAACATCGGGCCCTGTGGCCGTATCGCAGGCTCCCGCATTAGCCGCAGCCGAATTAGGGAAAATTCCAGGGGCTTGGAAAAATGGGGGAAATGGAAAAATGGGGGGAAATCAGGGGGGATGAGGGGAAATGGGGGGGAATGGGGGGAAATGGAGGAAAGTGGGGAAGTGTGGGGAATTGCCAAAAGTACATTTTGGAAGTTGTATGAAGAATGTGTGAAACTGATCGGAAATAGGAGGAAAATCGGAGGGAAGTGGGACAATTTTGGACAATTTCCCCATTTTTTCCCGTTCCGTTTTCCCCATTTTTCCACAGCCTCGCCACATTTCCTTCAGGTTCCTTTGATGAAGTTTGCTTGCCGACCAAGCCGACTGGAAAAATGGAAAACTTTTGCCAAGCCGACACCAGCCGACTTTTCGGCGAACGCGGAGGCTTGCCGTATCGGGGGCTGGCACAGGGATGCATTGGAAGGGGGGGAGGTAACCCCGCCCTTCCAGGGCACCCAGCCTATGCCCAGCTACTGTCTCCCTGACGCCAAGTGCCAGCTTCAGTGGCATTTGCAACCGACAGTAACCGCCCCCAACCGCTTTGGCAACCTCCTCCAACCGCCTATCTAACCCCCTCTGGGGCCGCCCCAGAGGTCCCTTCGCTTCTGCAACCCTGGGGTGGCACACCGGCAGTGGGTCCGCCTCCTGCACAACCATCGCCGTGCTGATGTCGGGGCGCGAGCTCGTTCTCATGGAGATACTTTTGTACATGCGGTCGCGGGCGACTGGGGATGACGACGGGGAGTCCACCGGGGACTTGATGTTCTGCCACGTGGGGCGCTTGAGGGCGGCCAGGCCCCGGATGGGGGCCAGCACTTCGTAGATGGGCAGGATCTCCGACTTCCCTGGCACCGTCACTTTGGACAACATCCGGAAATGGAAGCGGTTCTTGGCCTGTGGAGGGTGGAAGCAGAAGAGTGCGGGCAATCTCCCGACGACAGGGATGTGGTAGAAGAGAGGGGGGGGGGGGTCCGGAACCCAACAGCTTATATCCCAAAAAATAGCCCAAATCAATATTTCTTTTTGTACATTTCTTTTTGTAATTTTATTTTTTGTAAATTTGTAAATGTCATCTTTTCCCACGATGAAATCTGGGTCGGGGGGGGGGGGTCGGAACCCAAACGTTTGTGTACCAAAAATGACCCAAATCAATATTTTCTTCTGGAAAATTTCATTTTTTGCAAACTATGAAATCTGGGTCCAGAGGGGGGGAGTCCGGCGGGGGGGGGGGGGGAGTACCTACGGTAATCAGCCGTTCTAATACATCCCTGCCTGATGGGGTCACCATGGACACCTGGACAGTGCCCAGGACAGTGGGGCAGGCAGGTCTTCAATTCCGTTGGGGGGAGCGGGGGGGCAAAGTGAACCAAGCCACCCCTCGGGGCTGGAACGCTGCCCCAAAAAGGGCTCAGTTGACTGGGTCAATCAACAGGAGGCAGCCAACCTAGGGGGCCTCTAGGGCCAGTATGCGGCTGGGGGTTAGCGTGTGTGTCCCGCCAGCGCAGTGTTCAGTCCGTGGGAAATGCAAGTCATGTACAAAAAAACCGCCACGTCGTGTAATTTTTGTTTACTGTCAGCGCATGTAATTTTTTTTGTTGGGGTTAGATGTTGGGGTTGGGTTCTTGTTAGGGTTAGAGTTCAGGGTCGGTGGCAGTGTTGTATGCACATACCCTGGGGGGGGGGGGGGGTTGCATTATGCCACGGTAGCAACATGTGATGGACATGCATGCCTCAGGGATGTTCTTATGGGAGGCCACCATTGTAGCAATTTTCCTTCCGGCGCCTTCAGCACCAACGGCGCCTTTCGCAAACGGTCTGTGAGAGTCCAGTGCAGATGACCGTTTTGCGGTGGAAAGGGGGCAACATCGTAAACATAAGCAGCACTTACATGCAAGAACTACACGAGGCACAAAAGGCCGCCCCTTCCCCCATGCCCCCGAGGTCGGCAACCCGGCAAACCCACTGTTCATCACATGCGCACCCCCATACGGAGCCTGTCCAACGGGCCTGCCCAACGTCTGCTTTGAAGGCAAAATTGTGTTCACACGCCCCTCACTTTGAAGAGCACTGCGAAAGAGTACCACTTTGGTGGACATCTTGAAGTAAAATTTTGCATACTTTTAAGCATGTTTTTTGTTGCATTTTCAAGGCTTTGATGTATTTTTCATCGATCAAGATCGATGTAGTCTTGGTGGAATGGAGCGTAGGGTTGGCCTTGCCGCAACGCCATAGCGCAGGGTGCGCTCCCCGTATCCACCGGAGGCAACGGCCAGGGCCGGCCTTGACTGAGGAGATCGAAGCTGACATCTGGCACACGCCGCATGGGACGAAGGCCTGTCTGAGCGCGCGGGAGGAGAGGGCGTGTCTTTGTTGGTGTGTGGGAGGAGGTCCACACAACTCGAGGCATGAGCGAAGACCCAAGGGCCACCCTTGCAAGAAAATATGGCCAAAACACCACAAATCGGTCGACGATTGCCCACAAACGGACGGCGACAAAGGACAAGAAGGGCGCCCGAAGGGGCCCAAGGTAGTCTCAAACTGGCGGAGGCTGCCAAACGCCACCGACAGTGAACATGCAGAGGTGTGAGTCAGGGACAGACATGCCACGAGCGTCCGGCAGGGAAACTGGTTCTCAGTAGGAATCGGCCCCGCATCAACGGCCACTCAGTAATACCCGCCCCCCCGCACCACCAGAACTCAGTAGGAATGTGCTGCGTCCCGCGTGTGGCTCAGTAGGACCCTACTCCATCCGATCATGTCTGAGCTGGCAGACGCTATGGGCAAGTCTGGTCAGGGATGGGGCAGCGGTCGCCGGACCCCTGCAGTCGTGTAGTGGCTCTGAGGGTATTCTGATGGCCACCTCTCAGGGAGCAAAACTCTGCACGCCGCTGCACCGCCGCCCGTCCCCCGCCCCCCCCCCCTGGGCCTGCGTCCCTGGGCCTGGGCCTGCGTCCCCAGGCCCAGGCCCAGGGCTTTGCTTGAAGGGGAGGGGGGCGATCAGGGCAGTTCCAGAGCGGTTGCACAGCGGTCACCGGGGGATGTGACAGCGGTGGAGGGGGCGGTTACTGGCGGTTGGAAATGCGGTTGGGGGCTGGGGTTAGGGTATGCCAATGCCTTTGGGGTCGAGGCAGGGCCGGAGTGTTGAGAGGGAGGGGGGGTTACCCCCCCGTTCAAGCGATTCCCTGCGCAGGCCCTCAGACACCTTCTGGTAAGTGTTGTCGGAGCACATCAGATACGTCCCGAACTTCTTGTTGAGGGCCTCCAGGCGGGACGCCAGGTTGACGGTGTCCCCGAGGCACGTGTAGGCCACGCGGTGGCTGCAGCCGAAGTTGCCCACGAGGCAGGGCCCGCTGTGGATGCCGGCGCGGAACTTGAGGATGGGGAGGCCCACCGCCGCCCACTCGGCGTGCGCCGCCTGGATGGCGTCCTGCATGGCCAGACCCGACTCGATGGCGTCCAGCTCGTGCCCATCCACCTGTTGGAGGGCGTGAGGCGGACGGCAGGCGAACATTAGAAGAGAGGAGGGGGGGGGGGGTCTGGGACCCAAAAGATTGTGTACCAAAAATGGTCCGATCGGTAGTTCTCAACGGTGCATTACGCTGTTTCCCTCGATGGTCACTTTGGTTTTGGGGGGGGGGGGTCCAGCCCCTCCCCCCAGTGGTGCTGAGTTTTTAGAGGCGCCAAAGGCGCCGAAGAAAATCCCAATGCCTTCGGCAAGGCACCTCGAAGAGAGGCTGACAGTCAGTCAGTCAGTCAGGCAGTCGGTCGGGCAAGCAGGCAGACAGACAGGCAGGCAAAAACACACAGTTTGCCTTTTTTCAGTGGCGGTCTACAGCGACAAACAGTGGGGAGCCGTAGATTTGCAGAAATAGGCAATGGTCGAATGGTGGAACACTCGCCAAACAACCAGCCGGGCGCCGGTTCGCATCCCGGCCGACGACTGCGAGCGCCAGCCCGCGAGCGCCAGCCGGCGTGTATATCAGCTTTATTTTCACACGGCCCTGGTTCAAATCCTTCTGAGCCCAAACTATTGACCCCCCTCCCTCCCTAAAATGTGGTATCCAGTTTCAGGGGGATACAGGGCTCAAAATCACAATATCCGTTGGGGGATCGTTTTGTCAGGCAAAATAATGATTTTACAAGGGGTTAGACATCCAATATCACGCCTTGGAGCATGCTACGCGAACGACCCCCAAGAGGGGGGGGGGGGGGTATATGGCGTCCGCGCCTACGCTTGATCTAACAACCTCTCTTCGAAGTGGTTTTTGGTCAACGGATGGGCGCCAAAGCGCCACAGAAAGTTGTAAGGGCCGAAGGGCCGGAAGAACTTTTGGCCCAACAATCTTTAACGGGGGGGGGGGGGGCGGTGGGACCCCCCCCCCCCCCCCGCGGCAGTGGGGCCGAGTTGGGAAAAGGGGCCCCGGGAACGGCCCTCCCCCATTGATACGCCTTCTTCACACGAGCCCGGAAGGCCCGCGAGGGAGACTCCACCGCGAACCGCAGGCGCACAAAAAGCGCCAGTCAACCGCTGGATCCGTCGCATTTCGTCATCGCAGTCCGCAAACCGTCGATCGCCGGCACTTGAGTGGCGACTCTGGACGGTTTGACCGCCAAAGCGGGAGAATCGGATCGGGCCATTTTGTGTTCACAAACTGTTGGGTCCCAGAGCCCCCCCCCCCCCCCCCCCCACCAAAGGGACCATCGTGGGAAACAACGAAATTTGCCGTTGGGAACTTCTGGTTGGGCCATTGTTGGTACACACACTTTTGGGTCCCCAACCCCCGCTTCCCCCCTCATCCCCCCCCTTCTACTGCTTCCCTGCTGGGGGCTTTGGCACTGCGGTGTGTGTGTGAGGCAGTGTAAGCCTCGGGATTCCCAAGGGGGGGGGGGCGGGGTCTCCCCCTTCCGCAATTCCCCCAGCGAAACGATCCCCGTCCCCCTCTCCCCCCGTGTACTTCAGGGCCTGCGTTGGCGCCCCCCCCCCCCCCCCGTGTGACATTCCGTCGGGTTGTTGCTCCTTCACGGGGCCCTGGACGGTCACCCGGTCTTCCCTTCGCATGTTGCGTCGGGTCGCTGCGTTCTGTCGGCCGCTGCGGCCGGTGCTCCTGCTGGTGTCGTTCCCGCGTTCGCGGAGCCCAGGGGTTGGTGTGTTGGGGGTGTGCTGGATGTGGCGGGCTGTGCCGTTTGCGCGTCAGTGGCGCCCAATAATTGGCAGCCCCTCCCCCCCCCCCCCCCGTCGTCAGACGGTGTACGGCCATTCTGATACTCCCTGGCTCCCCAGATTTCGCCGGGGAAACTTGCACCACTTTCCACGAAAATTCACGAAAGTTTCCCACAAACCCGCCCCCCCCCCTCCCCCGGTATTACAAGCGTCAACAACAACAACAGCCCTCAAAAGGCCTCAACAAGCCTCGACCGCACCTCTCCGCAGCCCCCCCCCCGCCCCCCCCCCGCCCAGACCCCCCATCGACCCGGCGCCCGCGTCCCCCCGCGGCACACCTCAAGCGGCGCGTTCCACATCGCCATGATGCAGTCGCCGATGAACTTGTCGATGGTGCCGTTGCGCTTCACGATCTGCCGGCACATCTTCTCGAAGTAGGGCGTGCAGACCTCGACGAGGTCCTGCGGGGAGATGGTCTCGCTGATGGTCGAGAAGGACTCGATGTCCGCGAACAGGACCGTGAGCTCGCGGCTCACCATCTCGTCGCTGGCCGACATGGACCCCGACACCAGCACCTGAGGGACGGGCGCGGGGGACGAGGGCATGCGTCGCGCGTGCCATCCGACGGGGACGGGGGAGGGCCCCGGCGCACCACACGACACACATCCTAAACGTACCCCAGCCAGAGCCTCACTGAAGAGGCGGGGGGAGGGGGGTGGATGGGGGGTCCTGAGCAGCATTGGAAGGGGGGGGAGGTACCCCCCCCTCCCCCGTCCAGGGCGCCCACCCTATGCTAAGGTGCTCTCTCCCTGACGGCAAAGGCCAGCTTCAATGGCATTCGTAACCGACAGTAACCGCCCCCAACCGCTTTGGCAACCCCCTCCAACCGCCTGTCTAACCGCCTCTGACGCCACCTCTGAGGTGCCTTCCCCTCTGATGCATCCCCGGTCCTGAGCCCCCCCCAACCCCCAACCCGCTCCCACTGATCCTGAGTTTTGGTCGGCGCCTTCGAAAGAAATTTTTACCGTAAATGAATCTGAGCCGAAGGCGCTGGAGCAAATTTTTGATCGGCCGAAAGGCGCAGAAAAAAATTTCCCCAATCACTTGGGGGGGGGGGGGGGCACCCCCCGGACCACCACGGCCAACGCACCTCACATCCAACAGAGCCGACGCGCGACACCATCAAGACCCTCGACGCGGAGCAGCCCGCCCTTTCGCATCCGGAGGGCAGAACGCCCAGAAACCTGCCCTCTCCCTCTCCCTCTCCCCCACCTCCCGCTGGTGCTGAGTTGTGAAATGAAGCTCCGATCCCAGCACCTCAATGAGTAGCCTGCGGGGGGGCAACTGCAATGGGGATGGAAAGGAAATGGGAGTGGCCAGGGATGCATTGGAAAGGGGGAAGGTACCCCCACCCCCCTTCAGGGCGCCCAGCCTACACCCAGCCACAGCCTACGCCCAGCCACTGCCTCCCTGACGCCAAGTGCCAGCTTCAACAGCATTTGTAACCGCCAGTAACCGCTTCGGCAACCTCCTCCAACCGCCTGTCTAACCGCTTCTGGGGCCGCCCCTGAGGTGCCTTCCTCTCTATTGCATCCCTGGCCGTGGCCCTGGTGGGAGTGCGTTCAGGCCAGGCCCCAAACGGGTAGACACCTTCACGACAGCCCCCGGCACGAACTTGCCAAACGCCTTGAGGCCATTCGACATCTGCATGAACGACTTCTGGAACTTGTCAATTTCCGCGAAATTTGTTGACCTGATGGACTCGTTGTGGAAGTTCAGGGTCGCGATGTCGTCCATGCGGCCCGCCAATCGGACCAATTTGATGCCCAACCACATCCCGATCACCAGGGGGGCCGACACCCCCAAGACCGTGGCGATCGAGAGGATGACGTACGTCAGGGTCTTTTTGGCACTGACTTCCTGGTTCACCTGCGGATCCAGCGTACGACGAAAAGTGGGGGGCTCTAGGGATGTATTGGAAGAGGAGGGGGGGGGGGGGGGTGTTGAGGGGGTTGAGGGGGCGGGGGTTGGCCGGACCCCCCTGCTCCTATGGTGCCCCCCACCCCGGCGCCAAAAGGGCCGAACAAAATTTCTAAGCTGAACTCCTCTTGTGCCAAAGGTGCGGAAGAAAATTTTGCCTCAAACAGTGGAAGGGGAGGAGAAGGTGGGGAAAGGGGTCTGGGTCTGAGGGGAGGGGAATCCCGTCCTCGTATGGTTGTCATCCATTCTAATACATCCCTG
This sequence comes from Eutreptiella sp. 'Long Island Sound 2002', assembly GCA_964036045.1. Taxonomy (NCBI): domain Eukaryota; phylum Euglenozoa; class Euglenophyceae; order Eutreptiales; family Eutreptiaceae; genus Eutreptiella; species Eutreptiella sp. 'Long Island Sound 2002'. Next base: position 56,353,808 of record OZ038382.1, on the reverse strand, counting down.
TCCTTGCCTCCGTCACTGCCCTCTCCATTGCCCGCCCCCCTTGACCAGTTGCGCAGCAATTTTTGATGCAAAAGCCAAAATGAGTCGTCTAATGAGCAGCGGATGCGGACTCAGGGTCGGCATGTTCGCAGTTCAGGGCAGGAGATGGCAATGGTATGGCCGTTTCGACACCCCCTTGCTCTAGGGACCCCACGACAGGGCAGGCAGGGAAGTATTAGAGGGGGGGGGGGAAGGGGGGGAGTCTGGGACCCAAAAGTTTGTGTACCAAAAATGGCCCAACCGGATTTTCCCAACGGTAAATTTCGTTTTTTTCCCACGATGATCACTTAGCTCTTGGGGGGAGGGTAACCCCCCCCCTCCTCCTGCGGTGTACGGACATTTTAACACTTCCCTGAGGCCAGGGTACGTAGCCCATCGGATTACCCCCTGCCTTGTGACCTGAGATGGCAAGGCTAGTGACGCAATGGTTTGCCTCTTTGCTGCGGAGACCTCAGGACGGCATGAGTCGGGCAGCTATTGTTGGACCCAAGATGGCAAGGGTTGGCCAGTGTACTTGCTCGTTGCCCCTGCAATGGCAGGGGCTACGTAGGCATGGTGAGCCCCAAGCGTTGGGCTCGCTTCTTGTTTCCCCTGCCGTCTAGGGTCCCCGGGGTGGGGGAGGAATCACACTAGCGGTGTGGATGCCATCCAAGGCTCTCCAGCAGAGGATTGCTGATGATACTGGGGGGGGGGGGGGCTATTCTGGCCTTCCTGGGCTTTTGGCCAGCCCAGCAGATTGGAAAATGTTTTCCTCGAGGAAAAAATGAAGTTCTATTGCCTATTGGCAGGGTACCTCGAAAAAGGGAGGGAGCACAGTCCGTCAGATAGTCACGAAGTCATTCAGGAGACCCCAGCCCCGGCCAAACACCCTAATAGGGTGAAAAACACTAAAGAGTTTCTCAAACATGCTTTGCATCGGATATTTGATCATTGTGACTGGGCAGAATATCAACAAAATCGGTTTTGGCAATTTCCATTCTTGAGCTGCAGAGGGCGGAAAACTGCACAAGCAGGTTGTGCCCCAGCCCCCTTGGGAGCCCCTCCCTCCCCCTCCAAAGACCCAAATAGGGTGAAAAAACACATGAAGAGGGTCTAAAGCATGCTTTACACAGGATATTGCAGCATGGTGAATGCTTTTAGGCCAGTTTCTTCAATGGCGGGGGGGCTGCATCAACATGGCCGTGGCCACGGTTGGCAGGTCAGCAAGCACCATGTTATGTGCTCTCCATCATGCATTCTGCACTCACTTCCCCACCTCTTCCCTCTTTCCGTGCCCCTCCCATGTCTTTCTCACTTCGAACATTCTGTTCTGCGACCCACAGTCCCTCTCGCTCCCTGCCCCCGCCCCCCAACCCCAACCCCCAAGACCACCAGCTGGCCCCTCCCTCCCTCCCTCCCTCCCTCCCTCCCTCCCTCCCTCCCTCCCTCCCTCCCTCCCTCCTCCCTACCCTCCCACGCCCCCCCCTGCCCTGATCTCTGTCCCTCTGCACCCACCTTGACATTGCTGTCAGCGATATCCTCCTGAACTTTCGTGCGGCTGGCGCTGATCTCAGCGTTGACCTCCTTATTGCCTTCGTTGATCTGCTGCATTACCGCCGCCTGTCCAGCCTCGATGGCGCCCATCACCGACGCCCGGTCCTTCAGCATGACTACAGTGAAATTGAGGCTTGAGCTGCTGTGCCCCACATCCACCCAAAATCGAGACCCGTTAAGGATCATTTCCGTATCGGTGGCAGGGATGCGGTCCCAACTGCCGTGCAACCTGCACCAACAAAAACAGGGCACCCATGGGATGCAGGAGGCACAGCGGCACAAGCCTTCTGGGACGTGCGAAATTGGAATGGCAAAATGTGGTGCGGAGGTAACTTGGCACCAACCCGTAAATACCACTGGAATTTTGGCACCAAATCCCCAGATTCAAGCGTAGACTGTGAATGGCGGTTGGTATTTCCTATGGGCCTTTGGTAGGTCGCTGTTATTGCCTGGAGGCTTGGGGTCTGCCGAAGCGTCCCTGTTAGAGCAAACTGCGCAGGCACAAGGGGAATGCGCATACGGACATTCAAATACTGCGTCACAATGTTGCTCACTTTCGTTGTGCCAAATTGTGCCGTTCCAAATAACGTCCGCCCCTCAACCACCCCTCAACTCAATCACCACCCCTCAACTCGTTTCCACCAGACCAACTCAACAGCACATGTCACACAGGTCCCACGGGGACAAATGGGGAGGCCGGGTTTTCGTTTCCGGGGGGGGGGGGGGGGTCGATAGAGCCCTCCGGCCGGACCACCCCCAAAAAGGGCTCAATTGACAGGACCCCCAAAATCCTACAGAGACTGACCCCCGGGCCTCGGAGGTGACCCAGACCCAAAAATCAGAAAAAAAAGAAAAAGGGATTTTTGGAATCAGCGCGTCGAGGGGGTTCAGAAAAGTCATCATACGCGCACATCAGGTGCCACTGAACAGCCTACAAACAGCAATATCGGGGGTTTCAGGGGGCCCATGGCCATGGCTACACGAGCCTAGTAGCCACTACATGGGTTCCCATGGGTGCTACGGTACCCGTATTGTCGTATTGTCACCAAATGATCATCCAAACCCATCCCAGGGGTGACAGACGGGTTTTGGAAAAAGCCGAATTTTGAAGAATTTGCCGGCAACACTAAACAACCTAAAAAATGGCCATTTTGAGGCTTGGGGGGGGGGGGGGGGCATAACGCGGGTTGCATGGGCCTAGCGACTACTACGTGGGTTCCCATGGGTGCTCAGGTACCCATACTGTCACTGAAACCCATCCCGGGGGGGGAGGGGGGCTCAATTGACAGGACCATTAATCAGTTACTATGAACTCTGGCGCCAAAGGCGCCGAGGTTTTTGTTGAGCAGTGAAAATGGTGAATTTTTTTCACCAAATACATGGCAAATGATGAATTATCTGAAACCCCTCAACGAAGAGAGAGGTTGTTGGATCAAGCGCAGGCGCGGGCGTCATATACTCCTCCCTTCCTGGGGTCGTTCGCGTAGCATCCCCCAACTTGTGGTCCCCGATGTCCGACCCCTTGTCAAATCATCATTTTGGGACAGAAAATGATCCCCCGGTGAATTTTTCGATTTTGATCCCCCTTACCCCCCCCCCCTCCCCTGCCCCCGTACCCATGTAGCCCTTTTGGGGGGGATATGGGGGGGGGCTTCTTTGCGTATGACGGCCGCTGTGTGTGGATTTGGAAGCAGGTCCTGAACAAATTTTTTCTTGTATGGGCCCTCCAACCCAGGGCGGGGGTCCAAACTCCGGGTACCCCCAGTTGGCCCCCCCCTATTGGGTCCATGCCAGTGAGGACTTGACCATCTTCAGCCGTTTCCAGGCTGGCATGCGTCGGCTGAAAAATTTTCGAAATTTTCCAAAACCCTTCTGTCGCCCCAGTTTTGGAGGACTCTATCGACCCCCCCCCAGCCCCGGACTTGAAACCCGAGTTCCCCAGGCCGGTTCCTTCTTGACCCCCTTCCTCATGCAGCCCCGCCGTCTCCTGGAGCCCATCCTCTGTACCCCCCATTGCTCATACCTGTACAGCTCCTGACAAGCCTCGGCGATCAGAACATCGGTTGAGTTGCTGCAGTTCATCCTGCTCCATTCCGAGATCTTCGGGGGGTTGACCAGGGGGTTGATCGTGCTCAGGTCGCGGTCGCTCTCGCTGTGGTATTTGCCGTGGGACGCCGCGATCATGTGCCCGTGGGGCTGGCGGAAGAACATGAAGCTGCGGTCCTTCGGGGAGCCGTCTGCGAGGAGGCTGCGCAGCTCTGCGCTGATGGTCTGTGTGTTGAGGGACAGGATCACCTCAAGCCACGTGTTGTTGGCGGCCTCGAAGTACTGCCGCAAGTTGACCTCCACTTGGCCGCTGTACTCGCTGAAGGAACTGCAACGGGGCAGGCAATGGGGCAGGGATGCGTTGGAAGGGAAGGGACCTCAGAGGCGCCCCCGGAGGCGGTTCGACAGGCAGTTGGAGGAGTTGCCAAAGCGGTTGGGGGCGGTTACTGTCGGTTACAAATGCTGTTGACGCTGGCACTTGCCGTCAGGGAGACACCAGGTGTCCATAGGCTGGGCACCCCCCTTCCAATGCATCCCTGGGGCAGGGGTAGAGGCGGACACCACCACAAGAGGCAGGGGGAGAAAGCCCGGTGTGGCGTTGCGTCTTCGAGAAGGGCTAGCCCGCCACCAGTACACACACAGGGGACTGGCTTGAGCGGAGGACTTGCATGCCCTGCCACCACAACCTCTTGGATGCGCTGGAGAAACCACCACAACCCGTGCAACCCTCTGCACCTGGAGGATTTGTTGAGGCTCGTGGCATGTGGGCGGAAGATTGCTGGGGTTGCTGGCGGGTATGTTGGTGTTTCGTTTGGGGAGCCTGTTGGTGGATGGCATGGTGGGTGACATGTGAGGGGGCGTGTGAGGGGGGCATGCTGTATTCTTAATGACCACATTACATGTAAGTCTCAGTGCCAAAACCTACTCTCCTGCGAAATCTGTCGGATTCTAGGTGGCCAGTGTTTGAGTACTGGCTGGGCTCATGGTACTTTGACCATTGCCCATTGGATGACCCAGCCCAAGAGGCCCTCCTAGTCCATGCCTTTTGCAAACCCATTAGTGGATACCCCTCTGCATGGGTGCCTTTAGTGGCACGTTGGGTTCCCTTTCCGTAGAAGTGGACGCCGCACACACAGGCCACAAGAGAGAAAGAAAAGCTTGTCAAGGGCCAAAGAAACAACCCCAGGCGTCTCTCACAGGTCTGTTGGAACGAGGACAAGAGGAGCGTCCCGTTGGCAGTTGGAAGGAGGCAACAAATTCAGGTGGCATCCGTGCTCGATCACTACCCACTTCGTGGTTCCCCAGGGGGTTTCGAGTTCCTGGTGACCTGGGAAGGTCATCGAGACCGAACATGGCTTACAACCACAAAACTACCAGCGGGAAATAGAACGGAACCGTGCCACTACCAGGGCCAGAAACACTGGCAGGGGCGCAGGGGCGCAGGGGCACAGGGGCACAGGATGGCAACGAACAACACCTCAACCAGAGACCGCCGACACATCCACTAGACACATCGCAGGAGGCATACTGCCACCGCCACCCCCTCTCCGCCCCCCCGTGCACCCTCTCAATGTCTCCAATAGTACACGTTCTTTGCCAAAAGGCGGGTCCCACTTCTCCATGCACAAACATGAGAGGAGGAGTGGCGCACACCCCGATCCCGTGGGGTGTGTTGTGTTCTTAGCCCAGCAACAACTTGGCCCTCCACACTGGCCATTTCAGGGAACCCCAATGCACTGGTGGAGTGTGTTGCTATTATTAGATGGGCATGATGTACTTTAGAGCTCATCTTGAGTGACAAAAAAGTGGCTGATGGCGTGCCTCAGAAAAGAGGCCTATAATTCATCATCTAGACATTTCCAAATGACCAACTGAATTGACCGCAAGAGATTCACCATCATACGAAGTCGTACTTGCAGGGTTAGGGTTAGGGTCACCGAGCTGGTGGAACTAGTCTTGGTTTTATAACCCTTTTTAGTGTCTAGGGTGGACCTACCAGGTTTAGCAGCAAGCAAGCAAGCAGCAAGCAGCAGCACGCGCTAAATGGGTAAAAATCAGAACTCCGTCGTGGTGCTTTGGATTTGGTTGAGATTTTGGTGCATGATACCTATGGGTGTGAAGTACAATCACACAAAGTTTGAGCAAGAACCTCAACGGTGGCGGCCGGGAACGGAATTCGCAAGTGGCGGACCTCAGTTTCAAAAACTGCAGTTTAGGGCCAAAAACAGCCATTTTTGGGCCAAAAAAGCCCCGGAACACATTCAAAACGGCCAAACGAAGGGAAACGGTGGGTACATTCCACGTGCCGCTTGACTTCCCCGTGTCAACGAGCTCTTTGCGGCCCTCTAACTCCATGATATGTCCCGGAAACGGCCCAAAAAGGCCCCCAGAAGCTCCAAATGCCGATAGCCACAAACCAAGAACAGGCCATGTATTTGGCCACATGGCTCAAAATGCGATTCCGAGGGCACCTACTCCACCTGCAACCCCCCACTTTTTGTGGTTTCCAACCCTCAGAATTGCCCAAACGGACGCCTAGACCCCGATCCCTAGGCCCACTAAGCTGCGGCAAGCTGCAAGCTCAAGCCCAAACAGGTGGGTGCCCAACAAGGTCTAGTAGCGGCAAAAAGATGACTTTTCTCAAAAATGATCCTAGACCATGTGCGACGCTAAAACAAGTGTTTTTGGACCGTTTTGAGCTTGTGGTGGCCCATTTTGGTCCTCCGAAAATCCCAAAATGCCTTGAAAATGGGCTGTTTTGGGACCAAAAATGGGTCAAAAATGGGTCAAAAACGCATTTTTCCAAACCTCATCCTAGACCATTTGGGGTGGACAAGCGGGTGAAATGAGCCCATTTTGAGCCCATTTTGGGGCATTTTGGCCCCTCAAAAGTCCAAAAAGCCTTGAAAGTGGGCCTCGTGGTGATGGGGTTCACTTGCAAGCTGATTTCACTTTGTCAAGAGCCATCAATGTGTGAATCATTCTTGATGTCCCTCACCAGTCATAGCTGATGTTGGCTCCCCCACCAGCTCGGTCCCAATATTCAGTCTTGATTCGGGATAGGGTTAGGGCAGGGGCATGGGCAGGGGCAGGGGCAGGGGCATGGGCATGGGTAGGGGCATGGGCAGGGGCAGGGGCAGGGGCAGGGGCAGGGGCAGGGGCAGGGGCAGGGGCAGGAGAAGGGACAGCAGGCGCACAAGCAGTAGCGCACGGAGGCACCTGTCGGTCGCCCACCCCAATCCAGCGAGCTTCACTGCAAATGCAGCCGCAGGGACGGTCACGTCCTGCATCGGGATCAAGTTATCTCCGGAGCTCTGGCTCGGGTACCAGATCTGCATGTTCGTCTGTGTCTGCTCTGCGTTCAGCGCGATTTGGCTGTAGTACACCGTGCGTTGGTACATCTGGGTGGTGAGGTCGAAGTTCAGCGCCTGCCACACCTACAGACATGAAGCGCACACACCATTGGGTTTAAAGGACGTGAGCACGCGGTACTCTGGTTTGCGGTGGCAGCAGGAGCCGTCGTTATTGTGCAGCCAGTGTTTTGGCCAGGCCTTTGCTTAGTGGGGGGGGGGGGGGTAAGGGCGGGTTCCTGGTGAGGAGCCTTGTGGATGGCGCTGGGTCCTACTCAGTTGCCCATAGGGCGGGGCTCCTTCCTACTGAGCTGACTGGCATGTGGGGCTGGATCCTACTGACATCCCCTCACCAGGGCAGGGGGTCACCCCCCAGCCCCCGCCCCCACTAAGCAAAGGCCTGGTTTTGGCACTGGGTGTAGTTACAGTGTGCAGGATGGCTGCCATCTCCGTTGGGGAAGAGCGTGTCGTTGTGAGGCACCTGTGGATTTTCAATGGACTGTCGAGACGTGGCGGTTTGGCGTGGAATCCATGTGCAAGTTCGCAGTCGGTGCCAGAAAAGGCAGACATCAAGCGATGGAGTGCTGGTCTGGCAAAGGTGGTGCCAGGCCAAACATCCGTCACAGTGCGAGGCAGACCTATGGCGCGACCGCAGCATGCCCACAGGGGAGCCGGGTCCCGACAGCCCCGCAGCACACGAAAGGACGTTGTTTGGGGGGGGACCTTAGCCAGAGGGCCTGTATCGACCCCCTCCCCCTCCCTGCCCACCCAAGGGGTAAGCTTGGCAGGTGGTGGTCTGGAGGAACCAAAGGAACTGTGCGCTCTGCATACATCGCTTCAAGTTGTGCGAAGGGACCTTGGAAGCTTTCGTCTGGTCCCTTAGACCGCTTGGTCTGTTGGGCGTATCCATGTCGCATAGCCCAGTGGTATTTTGCATGCAGGCTCAATTGACGGGCCCCTCAATATCCTACCGAGACTGACCCCTGGGCCCCGAGTGACCCGCACCCAAAATTCGGCAAAAAACGAAAATGGGTTTTTTGGAATCAGCGCATCGAGGGGGTTCAGAAAAGTCATCATTTGCCCTGGATTTGGTTGAAAGAAGTTTTGACCTTGTTCAATACCACAAGTGCGTTGGCTGCTCGCGGTGCAACATACCATCCCCCAAAGCTGCACACGATTCAGCACAGCACAGACCATCAAACAGCACAAATGACGGGGCCTCCAACCCATCAACCTGCTGCACATCACACACCACCAGGGCTGTCCTTAAGGGGGCAAACAAAAACCTTCGCAACGCCACTGAGGGCCCACTTTCTCGCAAGTGCCATCCGACGGGGGCTTGGGGGGGGTGGCAGTTTCCCTCCCCGGGGGTGTTCCGAAAGGCTGCTTTCATCTTTGGAGGCGGGGTCAGTGGAAGTCTTGCGCGTCTTCGTCAACGGCGCGCGGAAATTCCCCAAGGCTGCATTTGGATATGTCCCGTGCCGAGTCCCCCGGGTGGAAACGCCAGCCATGTTGCTGTGTGCATCCCCTGCATACCCCCCCCCCCCCCTATGGGCTACAGATGCGTGTGCACGACCAGTGCTCTTCAGCACAAAGCAGAAGTGCAAAGGAAAAGTCAAAAAGGAAAGCTTTTCAGTGACATGTCGTAGGTGCCTTTCGCGAAAAACATAGACACTCAGAAAGCCCCCCCCCCCACTCCAAGAGGTGTACTGCGCTTGGGAGGCAACAGAAACGAACGTTCATGGGGACGTTCTCTGCTTCCTGGTCATGCGACCTTCCCTACTTCAAAAGGTTGGCGATTGGCAGTTGGTGGCGGTTGGCACTTGGCGGCGGTTGGCGGTTGGCGGTTGGTGGCTGTCCATGGGGGCTGTCTGTAAGGGCGGTTCTGAATAAAAAGGAATCGGCGTCTTAAACACAGCCCTGCACATCACACATCGCACGCGATCACACTGCGCCCCGCGTGCCCAGTCCACAACACACCATCCACCATGTCCGCGTGCCCCAGTCCGCAGGGCCGTTCGGAAGGTACATGGCGCTCTGCATGACGAAGGAGAAGTACTGGTGCGCCTTCATCGTGATGAGGTTGCGCTTGCGGATGTCGGTCGTCGCCTGCAAATCCGCCAGCGACGTCGCGTGCGGCCGGTGGTCCATCTGGTCTGCGGCGATCATCTTGAGATAGTACACCTGCGCGGGGACGGCCACACGCATGCCCACAGCACAATGCCGGGCCCCTTTCTTGGGGACGTCCGGAGGGCGAAATCCAGGAGCACCGAGTCACTTGTTGAACCCGACCCAATGTCCCGTCACAGAGGGGGGGGCGGGGGGCATGCGGCACTTGTCTTATCCACCGCTACTCGGTCTGCAAGAGAGATGGCGGTCCAGCGCTCGGGCTGCCAGGGCTGAGACTCTTTGGTACCAAAGGGGAGCGAGGGTCAGGGATATGCTTATCCACAGGGGGGGCCTCAAAAGGTCAGGTGTGGACACGCCACTTAGCTCCAGCCGCGCCTGCCTCACGACCTTCATTGCCAACTCAGTTCCATGATTGTGCATGTCACGCGGACAGTGCTTTGCAGTTCTTGTCCCTTCCCTCCGCCCTGAATGGGGTAAGAGTTGGGCTGCTTCTACTGGGTTCTGGGCTTTGTCGCCTTTTGGACTGAGTTCGGGGCGTAGCGGGGGGGGGGGGGGGGGGCATCAAGCGGTCGGTCGGCTGAACTGGATGCCCCCGCCATAGACATTTCCAGTCATTGTTCATATAAAAGTTCGCACATTGTCCGGGTTTTGGCGACAAGTGCACAGACGGAAGGGAGGCAACCTAAAACATCGGCGGAGGCCCCGGGACAATCGCACGGGCATCAATTGGTCAGGTGTGGACCCGCCACTGAGCTCCAACCGCGCCTGCCGTCACGGCCTTCATTGCTCTCTCAGTTCGGCCACCAGTTCGTCTGGCTGTTCGCTTGCACGGGGGGGGGGGGGGGTTGATCTGGCGGACCCCCCCCCCCCTGCCAAACCACCCACCCACCCAAGACCAAAAAAACATTCCTCGAGGGAAAAATGAAATTTTGAATAGAGAGCCAGCAATGAGAGGCCCAGTTTAGGTACACAACCTTTGTTTGCCCTCATACCCCCCCATCCCCCCCCCCTCCCCAGTCCCGTAGGCCAACCACGCAGCACAACCCGGGCAAGGGCACCGCTTCAACTCGAGGGGCTCAGGGCTCTGCCTCTCGGATGGAACCCTTGAAGGCTGAAGCCCTCCCCTACGCTCCGGCGGGGGGGCCTTTCGCAGTAGCCAGCGGACAAGAGTGAAGGGGAATCACAGGGCGAGACAGGAACCGTGAAGAGTGGCCGTGGTCCGCCCCTTTCTGTCGGGAGACTTGGAGGTCCAAGTGGGCCCGCAGTGGACTGTGCGTATGGCATTGCGCAGGCCGCGTGGGGCTTCAAACAGCGGACGGGGCTATCACGACACACACACACACACAGGCGTCCAGAGGCGCCAGGGCTCCGTGGTCAGTCACACCCCCGCAGGGCACGGCAGGTCGTTGTGGGCCCCGACAGGGATTCGACTCCCTCAAGTGCAGTGCCGAGTGCGCGCACGCAGTGTTGGGAGGCCTCGCATCGCAGCCAGGATTTGCTTGGTGTAGCATGCACCATCCCCTGGGGGGTACTCTGTGGTGGCAGAGTGGGTGCGTGCTCCCCCCAAAACACTGCCCCCACTTGGATGGTGACTTCTGAGAGCATCAGCAACGCCAAAACTACACCTGTGCAGCCATCTCGTTGTCACCCTCGGCTATCCGCACGTTGAGCGTCGAGAGCGCCTTTTCCAAGTAGTTCCGCTGCAGCTTGTGAGAGATGGCCTTCATGGAGTGCGTCGTGGTGCCCTCCAGCATCCCGAGTGACTCTGTGGTGGCGTTCTGGAGCCGGCCTATGGACGAGGATGTGGTTGCCTGCAGTGTCTGCAAAGAGGTGGCTGTGGTGTCCTCCAACAGCTGCAGTGATGAGTTCATGACGCTCGCAAACACGGTCCATATCAGAATGGAGGGCACCACCGTGATCACCAGCACCACGAGCACCAGAACAGCAGCGAAGGGGATTTTGAACTTCATGGCAGTCCAAAAAACACTACAAAAAACATGCTAGACACATGGAAAGTTGCAACTTGGTTTGACTATGGGATTGTGGAGTACGTGGCCTGTTGTATGGGGTACTGCTGTCTGTCGCCTGTCTGTGGCATGAAAAACATGCGTGCACATTTTGGAGCCCCTTGTAGGGAGGAAGCTTGGCGCCCCAATCCGTTGTCAGGCAGCAAATCCTTTCAGTTTGCACCCACATCGCATACAAGTCTAAGAAACATGCAATTCCGAGAGCACATTGTCTAACTTGTTTGCCATCCCAACTTCCATCACATCACAGGCACCTCGTCAGCTGATGGAGTGCAAAGTCTGGAGAAGCCAAGGGTGCTTTTTACTAACGCTGTACCAACCGCTGCCGAAGTGCTGCTGACAGCTGTAGTTGAAATGACTCATGCTGTTTGTGATCTGTTTTTTCTTTGACGGTGCTGCAAAATTTCCCGCCGGCTGTGCAGGGTGCACATTGTTATCATTTGTGGTTGTAGATACATTCTGATTCCAAAACGTGTTCGTGTTTAGGTGATTGCAGGGGAGCAGCAGTTTCTCGAAAATCAGATGACGGCAATGTCTAAAAAGCCAGGGGGGGGGGGGGTTTAAGGGTTTTTTGCACTGCAATATCCCCCACCCACCCTTTTCGCATACCAAGCCGCGTACACCGTGCACTCATTCATCCTTGCTGCTTTCTGCATATTTTGGCATATTTCCAAGGTGGCAGGGACGCGGTGGCCGAACGAGTTGGCATACTACAACAGGGGCCTCCACTTGACCTCCTCACCAATGAGATGGTGGTTGTAGCCACCCACGACCCCTGCCAATTGGGGGCCACTGACCACAAAGACACCTCTTCGACATGGCCAGCACTGAAGAGGGTGCCCCACAGGGTACCCAAGCCTGTGCGGCATTCCTTTCATTGTGTTTTGCTGTTGGTGTCACCATGTCACAAGGTGCCCAATCTTGTCAGGCGGTCGTTTCACGTTACAAAATACCGCTTGTCCCCTGCCGTCTTTCCCGCCCACAGCAAATTTGCACACACATGACATCACTGCAGTGCTTTAATTCGATGCTTCGTCCGTCACGCCCGTCCGTCCGTCACGCCCGTCCGTCCGTCACGCCCGTCCGTCCGTCACGGGGGAAACCCCTTGGCTGCACAGGCGTTTTTGCTGTAGAACATAGATGTCCACCACACACTTCCGTTCAATGTCATCCATGCTTGTAGTAAATGTCCATTTGTTGATTCACCTGGCCTTCAGGTATGAACCAACTTTGCTCCTATCCTCCCTTCTGGTCACATGTACAAGGAAAGGCGTGCCAGGCACTATCGACGAACGAAGTATATGAAATCCAATGTATAAGTTGTATGCAGCATGGGGACCATCTACACCCGCTCGCTGAATAGGATAAATGGGAGGTATCCATCCCATGACATTGGGCTCAACAGCCATTAATTTTACCGACAGGCCAACCAGCCAATGATGCAAAAACAAGATCGGACCTTCCTATTGGTGGGGGTTGGCGGTTGGCGGCTGGCGGTTGGTCGCAGTTGGCGGTTGGCGGTTGGTGCGGTTGCCCCTTGATTGGCCACATGTCTCAGCACACTCAACACACTCATCATCATTTGTCCAGGGGTGTCTTTGTCTTTGACACATCAGCCAGCACATATGCCATCCACGCTAGAAGATCTTTCCATTCTTTCAACATTTCTTACCACCAGAGGAACTCCACGTGCGTCAAACGTTGATGCGCAATCACCAAGGGTCCTCAAAACTTGGACACCATGATGGGATTTGTGACGCCCCCCCCCCCCCTTGTTTTTAAAATACCTCACGGGCCATGATGTCAGGTTTTCAAATAACCAGCATGATCCTAGCCTCATGCTAGGCTGGTTTAGTTCACCTCAACTCAGTGCGAGATAGTGTTTCTAATGGATCCCTCAATGCAGCACACACATATATATTAGTATCATCATTGCGTTATCATCATTATCATCATTATCATTATTTTTTCAAAACAAAAAAATGCCTCACAGAGGGGGGGGGGGTTAGCAACGCAGACCCCCCCCCCGTTCTCTCCCCACTATGGGGACCCCGTGTCCTTGGCTTATGGAGCTGTATGGATTTCTCCCTATTTTTTTTTGGTGCATCCGCCAGTCCAAAGTTCGGCCCTATACGGGGAGCAGAATCATGGCAACGCCACAGTCCTTAATGGCTTGACAAACAGTCCCTCACATTTCCCGCGGTGGTACATTCAACCATCGGTATGCCTCTGGGCCGCACGCCAACATGGGACGTCGAGTACATCATGACCCTTCTCTATTCTATGCTTTGCATACTTGTTGCTTCTACCTCTACGCATCACGGCATGCTCACTCTCTTATTCGTCTCCGCTACATGCACACGTCTCACTGTGCACACCCTCTCTCACCCTCTATCCCACTCTCTCCCCTTCGTGTGTCGTGCCCTCCTACGTTTCCTTCTCCCCTCGTTGATGTCGATCTTGGCCCCAGCCCAAAGCTCCTCCTTTTTGAGCCTGGCTTCATCCATTTTGCTTGCTTGAGCACGATCCTGTTCCACGCATGCCCCCACGTACTGGGACAACAGTAGCGGACAGGCAAGGGACGATGGCAGTGAGGGAAGGAGGTGTGGTGCACCGTGTGTGGGGAATTGTATGGACGGCCGCTATCGGAGAGGCTCAGGGAGTGTGGAAGATGGAAAGAATCCTTTCGGAAGGTATGGGACGCAGCTTGGGACAAGGCACAAAAAAAAAGCGGTATTGTGGAGGAAGGTGGCATAGAAGGGGGTCACTGGCCTTTGCAATGTTGCGGGTGCCACACACCATGGTGAAGGCACTAGGCCTCAAGGGGTCCAACATGCAGAAGGAAGTGGCACATCTGTGGTATCACCTATTCCCAAGAGTCACGCAGTTACAGCCGCAGCTCCCCATGCCCTGAGCAGAAGAGTACGAGGGCCCCCGAAAGACGAAGCCAATGGTATGGGAAACTCGGGTCAAGACCTTTTCAGCCAAATCCCACAACGTGGCAGCTGCGGCAACAAATTTGGCTGCCGAACAAGATAGCACAAGTGGCGGAAGCACCCCCGGTAAAATGGACGCTGAGGGGGATAGACAAGTGGGCACTCGTGAGCGAAGAATGGAGGAGATGTATTTTGCAGTCCAGGGAGATATGGGACAGCTAGATGCAGCGAGAGACTCGGCGTCGCAAGTATGGGGCTTGCAATTCCGCAAGGGGGTCGTTACATTTGACGCAACTGCACTCGGGGTCTTTAGGGCTTCTGAACTATGGCTACTGGAATGTGTGGATTACCACATGCAATTGTGGGACGAATATCGCACGCAACAACATGTGCTTAGATGCATCCATAGCGCGGTATGCCGCTTGCAAAGGGTAGCCGAGCAGTGCGGGAGGGAGGTGACGAAGGTGTGGACAAGGGCCACATTGTGGGCCAGGGGATGAATTTCTCCCGACTATGGGGGCCCTTTGGCTTGGGGTTATGGAGCTGTATTGTTTTCTCCCCACTACGGAGACCCCTTGGCTTGGAGTTATGGAGCTATACTGCTTTCTCCCCACTACGAGAACCCCTTGGCTTGGGGTCGCGGAGTTGTACTGAATTCTCCCATCATGGGACTATGGGCACTCATCTTTTGGCTTCGCTTTGCCGTGGTTGCTTTTTTTTTCTCGGCGGCGGCGGGGGGGGGGGGGGATTGCGGTGGTTTTGCTCAAACAAGCTTTGCACCCACCAATGCAGGCCTCACCAAAGGGTTCGTAGTACTGCCCGTAGCTGTGGCCGACGGCGCGCGCCATCTGCACAATTCGTAGTTACCACCGCTTCACGGTGGCTCCTACTACGTGCATCTATGTCATGCTCAACTACAAGTGCGTGTCCCTCCCTCCCTCCATCTACCATCATCTGATTTTGGAAGTGTATTGGTGCTTGCGCCTCTTGATTCACTTTGTGTATGCACTCTACAGCTGCTGTGAGCGAACATCAGTGGAGAATGAGTGCGCTTGTGGACAGCATGAAGTCTCCAAAATATGCATCTGATCCTGTCTATGGGCTGGTGATTTGTGCATGGGGACGAGTCCAACTTCGGCATGGGGGGGGGGGGGGGCTCTAGGATAGGGTGCGGGAGTAAGCGTGAATTTTTCTGTGCATATGTGTTGGGCGTGTCAAAATCATTGTCGGGGCTAGGGGCTAAGGCATCCGTATGGGCTGAGGCATCTGCATATAGTGGTGGGCTCTGTGTCATCATCAAACAGTGTAGACACATTTGTGCTTGGGGTATCTAAGAAATCAGGTGGAGCGCAAACACCAAAGGATTGCACACATGTAGGCTCAAGGAACAATCCCAGTCACTCAAGGGGCATTCTAGTGTGGTGGCATGCGTCACAGTGGATATGGTATCCGTACTTGATTGCGGGGTGGCCAGGGGAAAATTAATTACTCGGCTGACATCGTGAGCCCCACGCAAGGGTTCATCCCCTGGATTAGAGTCGTGGGTCGAAGGCGTGAGGACAGGGCAAGTGTTTTCATTGTATAGGGGGTTTGCTGAGCGCCCCTCTTGTGACAGACCGTTGGCAGCTTCATAGCTAGGGATCCCTTGGTGAGATGGGACATGTACCCACCCATGTGTCCACCTGTTGCCCACCTGTTGGGGTCCACTGGTTTCGGGTCTATATCAGCCCATTTTGTATAGATCTAGGTAAAACCCTGAGCCCACTGTTTGGTCCACTATGGATTTGCCGAATGTAATTTGCAATCTTTGGGTGGTTTGTCCCTAAGAACTTGTACGCGCGCCCATTGTCTCTGGATGATGACCTACAATGCAAACTGTCACAAGCAATTTCGATTTTGAATTTTGCAGGTTGCAGGGTGAGATGGGGTGAAAACATGAGAAGGCCCACATTGTGCAACATTGTTGAGAGCATTTTTAAGTGAAGTGGTCTAGCCAAAGGCAATAGAATCACTGCACAAAGGTTGTGAGAAAAAAACACGCATATATGGGAAACACCGCATACCCCCTTTTGGAGTTTTTCGCACACCATAGCCCAAGGGATTAAATAGGGAGTTTGCCCCTCCTCATTTTGTCCAACAGCAATTTCCCCCAATGGAGTTTTGGTTCTGGACCCCTCTATCTCTCTGACGTTGGAATCAATTTGGGAACTCAAAACATTATGCCCTTGCACGTCTAAAAATCTTGGTGCTATTTGCTAGGGTACTGTATTGCACACTTGGTATGTCACATGGGTGTCTCCATTCATGTCTGCCCTCCCACAACCATGACTTATGCCCACCGCAATGCCTTGTGTGGTGTCTAGTCCTTAGGGTCTGGTGTCCCTTGGTGGAGTGTCCAGCCATGACACCACACCAGGCAACCAACACATTTTTAAATGCCCTTTCCTTCAATCTTGGGGGTCCTTCCTTCTGTGTTGTGTTGTTGGTACAGTGGGATACTTTTATTGCGACACTCTTGTCCTATAGTTCGGTGGACATTGTCTCCAACACTTTGCGGTGGCTTGGGTAATCCGCCCCTTCTTCCACTTTAAGCCATGCATCATGGCATTTATGTCACCAACACAACATTTTCCCTACAGCCCATTAAATGTCGGCCCTGTGGCCTTGAATTGTACGATATTTAGGACACAGACGACAGCGGCATGTTGGCTGCTCAACAACCTGCAGTGGGCCAACTCAAGAACACACACCTGCTCTAACACACACAAATACAACAGCAAGCACACTAGTACCACCAGCACCAACACCAGCACCAGCATTGGCACCAGCACCAGACACAAGAGCACTTCCAACACCGGCACCAGCTGCATGGCCCGCACCAGGACCGACACCTGCGCTGTCTAGCACCATTAGCACTTACCATGATGGCACCACTGCATGGAAACGACGTGTCATAGATATTGGTTTACTGCCCAAGAGGCTCTGTGCATTGCTTTTCCCGTGAGGTCATGGGAGAATTGTGGAAGGGACCCTGTAGTACCCCCCGTGGTTGAAAAGGGGATGGAAAACCTTTCGCAAAACCCATTCTGTGAGTACCTGGGGTGTGAGAGTGAGTGAATGTGTGTAGAGGACATCTTTAGTGGCTGTGGGTGGTAGCTTTTTTTCTGTGATAGTATCTGCCGCGCAATGAGGACCGGTTGTGCTGTGTCTGTGTTTCAACATCCTACTGCTTAGCCTCTCACAGAATTCATAGCCATGCTTGCCAAGAGACACATGGCAAATGACCTACTGGCTTACCACGCATATACCCTCTCCTACACCCCCACACAACGACACACAATCGTTGCTAGCCACGTTATATGGTATGTATCGGTGATAGGTGGCGTGCCACGATGCATCATGTCGCAGTATCCCACCAAAAATACATGGCTGCAACAGCCATGGTCACTGATTACATGCGAGCCTATAAGCAGTGGCTGGCCATGGGATTTCATGGCTTTAAAATACGGCAACCAAGCATTAAACTGCACTTGGCCAGAAGGCCCTATTTTGAAGATTCCCAATCCAATGGGAGGAAACAGATCCCAGTTCATGCCTCGGTCAGCCAGGGCGGGCAGGCGGCGCGCGCGGGGGGGGTGTCTCCCCTCTCCTCCTCGACACAGCGCCCCCTGGGTCGATGGGCCAAGATCATTTTAAAAGCAAATTTCCAAAAAACTCAATCCTTGCCGATTTGATCCACAACACCCACGATCCTCGATGGCTTGGAACGCAGCTGAACGGAGCACAATGGACGCAAAGCAAATACAATTGGACTGGTTTCAACCTTACTCAGATCCTCATGAAATACAACACAATCAATACAGTCCCGGGTCCAACCAATCCCACACCCAATCGACCCATGCGGCACTGAACCTTAAAACACACAAACTTGCCCTCTCAGTCGAAGCATTGTAATCTCATTTTTTCTTCTCTTTTCGTTAAAGCAAACCCATTCGTGTGTTGAGAATGGCAGGTCGGTGGGAGGTCGGTACCAAGGAAAGAGGACGCTTCGAACATTGCTGGCTTGTGTCACTTTTTTTACCGAAGGAGTTTCTCAATCTGTCCGATTTTTGCCATCCGAAGAACACAAAACGCCACGGACACACAGCTTGGAACAATGATGCTCAAGAACAGGGCTAATTTTTCTTGGTACCACACGTGACAGCGCACAGATTGAAGGAAGCGCCCACATGGATGAAAGCCATTGAAAGAGGCCCGAAGGGTTAGGGTCCTTGGTCAAAAGCTGACGGGCATGCGAAATACAGTCAAATAGTATGGGCCAGAGATGGATTCGTTGGAGTGTGGATTGAGACCAAAAGAATTACATTAATGAATCAGAAAGTGCAGGAATAATCCGTGTGTCCCTACGAGTAGCAGGCAAAAGAAAAATCAACCGGGGAGCCAACATGAGGGTGCACCAAAGATCCCAAACGCCATGCCCACTCGACGAAAAAACACACCGCTCCCCCCGCCCCCGCAATAGTCATGTGCACGTTTCGAACCAAATTCACTCCTCACTTGGGCACACGAGCATGGCAACGCATGCCCGTAACGAAAACCTCCAATAACAGCAACCTCTCCACGGCACTCCGCCACCCAACACCGTGAAAGAGCCAAAAGTGCTGAATTGAAGCTTACCTGAACATCCACTTCTCAGTCCATCGCATGCACTCACAATAGCAGAATCTCATGCAAACAGACACCCAAAAAAACGAGATGGATGACTTGCCCCACTGCGATAACCTGCTCCCAAATGAATTAGTTCCTGCAGGTGCAAGTAAAACCCAGCCCGATGCTTTGTGTGGTAGCCAATGCATCGGAAGATGTAGGAGGATAAACAGATGCAATTGAAAAGACTGAGGGGGCTGCAAAACAAACGGAATGATGAACGTTGTCAACCGGACCCGAACCAACCCAATGACCCAGTTGTTGTTTCCATGCGGGGGTTCCACGTTGCTTTTGGGCTTGTGCTGTGGGGAAACTCAGCAGCTGAAGAAACCATCAACTGGCATGCAACTGGCTTCAGAGGCGGTCCAGCGGCGGAGAACGCAGCGAAGCATGCGGGGGGATAGGAGAGGGGATGTGTTGCCATGCAGGTGGCGGGGGATGCAGCAGAGCATGTGGAGGACCATAAAAAGGGAAAGCTGTTTTTATGGCATCGGTGCCCTGCATTTGACTGCTTTACGGAGCTGGCACCGTCAGTTATTTCACCTTTTGCCTGGGTCGTTGCTGGAAAGTGCAAGACACCAACGTCAAGGTACCATAGATTTATATCGTTTGAAAATAATCGATTGACGCGTGATTTCATTTAGCAGTGGACTGTCCTACACATCACAATGTACAAAAAATTGATTTCCATTTGTCTGCCCTCGGCTGCAGACATATTTTCGAGGCAAACGCACACTTTTGCACATTCAAGATAAATAATTTTTGCAAAAAACAAGACACATTCCCAAAATTTATGGCGCCGGCGCCGTTGGATTCTGCAGCAGGTCAAAAATAGTCCCACCCAGTGGAACCGTGTTGTGCACAGGTCGTCTGGAAAGAGAGTCACCTGTACACCCACAAGGCACCAATCCTCCCAACCCTTTTGTTTCCCGGCACACAGTGCAAGTGGTCACTGGAGCACCTGGACTGTGATGTGAGCAGGGTCACTGGGAGTGCGTGCGGTGCGGAAATGGCAATTTTTTCTCACTGGACCCCCAAGACCCCTTGTTTTAAACGGGAGGCAGGAGACTGGGGCTCTGTGTCACACTATGCGTGGACCTGATGGTTGGGATGACGGTGGCATGATTCTGCTTATAATCCAACACTGCAGGCCGGAAATCGGTCTAGCTGACCACCCCCAAACAGCTCCAAACCCTATCCAAGCCACTAGGGCTAGACCCGAGCTATCATTTGGAGGGTCGCATTAGAATTAGCTTTGCTTTTGTGCACCAAGTCGAGGTGCCATTCTCAACAATCATTGTTTCTCACGTTCCCAGACTAAACACACCGTTACCACTAAGCATGGGGCACAAGGTCGGCAAAAGTGGAAAGTTCTCAATGAAAACAATTTTCAACCACCTTGCTCTACCAATTCATTCGGACTACATTCTGCGGCCAACATTACAAGTCGTCACGGTCGTTCAACAACAACAATTGCTGTATTTCTTGCCGAAGTCGGAGGTGGGGGGTGAGTGAGCGTGATGCCGTGGGGTGCTGTCGTTTGCCATCACGAATGAGCCGGATAAAACAAGGGCCTGGGCAAGCTGTTCGAAAATTGCATCCACATTGTAACCTACATAAAGGAAAACGTGATTTGGGAGTCATCAAAGAGGACATGTAGGGGCGCGAGAAAGCATCATGTCGCATGTGGAATATACCACCATCGGGCATTTTGCGACCCTCCATGTCACATGAAGCGAATTAAAACCAATTTGGAATTTTAGCGATGCATCAAACGCAAGGTTTGTGTTTCATCTCTCCATGAATTGTGGGACATGATGGCTTGGCACCGTTGTATCGGATGTTGGCAGTGCATGGTGAGTTGTTTTGTGGACACATGTAGCGCCATGCTTGCAAACGGCGGTTTTGGGTAGGGTAGGGTTGAAGCGACGAGGTTGGACCACAAGTTGTAAGATTGCGACCAATTGTCGTGCAACGATACCTGTTTTGGCACTTGCCTCAAAGTACAATATGTCGCGCCTCGTCGGCTCTTCTGTCGCGAGTGTTTCCAAATGGGCTTTCGCGTCATCAATACTTGCTTTAGCATTCGGCTTATCATTTTTGTTGCCGACCACAACGATAACTTTCCCAATACCGGCTTGCGTTTCAAACTCGGATAGCCACCGAGGTAAGTGAGCAAGCGTCTCGGGCTCCTGCAAGTCAAAGACCTGAGCGTGGCAAACGGTGCCTTCGCAAAAGCTTCCAATACCACTATTCGCCAATACCAATATCGCTATTCGTTGTACAGTGCACATAATGGGCAACATACAAGAACACAAGCATCCGCGCCTCGGAAAAAAGCATTTCCCAAGCTTCGAAAGCGCTCTTGGCCTGCTGTATCCCACAATGACAAGCTCACTTTTACGCCATCAACCCCGATTTCCTTGCAAAAGAAATCGGCCCCCAACGTGGCATGATATCGATCGTCGAATTGCCTTTGCACAAGCCTAATGAGGATGAAATTAGAAATATTTCGGGCAAACGGCGATAGCTTCTGGTCACGCCTATTGCGGTTTGAAGACTACTTTTGGTGGGGCAAACGAAAGCAATGCCAATTGTTGCCAACGGGAGTGGAACGCGCCCTCGAAACGCGACGTTTGGACACGGGCGACGCAAAAGAAAGAGGCAAACTTCATTCCGCCGGGGTATTTGCCATACCTTGTTAACAGCGACGTTTTCCCTGCGCCACTGTCCCCTACAATCACCACTTTCGAAGCAAAACTTGGTGCCACTTTCACGGAAATCACCACCAAACTGCCATCGGGCTATCAAGCGAACACGAAGCTAAAAAGTGGAAAGAGTAATTGGGGCCTATGTCAAAAGAAAAATCCTCAAATCATCCTCTACATCATCACCACACATGGACAAATGTTCGTGTCTCTCACAATCTCTGTATGCACCAATGTCCTTCAAAAACGCCCTCGGTAACCACTTAGGCAAGTGCCATCTTAGTTAAGAGTGTTCCCGGTTTGATACAATTCCGAATCGGAAGCAAAGCGTAAGTGTCTCGTAAGGTACAAATGGCATCGGCGATGGTAGGGCAAGGGAGTATTGTTTGGTACACTCTTGATTGCTACACCGCGAGCCCTTTACTTCAAACAATACTTGGTAAAAGGGAGATGAGATCGAACATTGCTGCATACCATGAATGGTGCATGGGAGGGTGCAAGGGGTAGTTCCATGCATGGCCCTTGTTGCCTTAATTCTTGAGCATAAGTGACTTAAGGTGTAATTGAGATTCGGTAAATGCCTCGCTCCAACCCGATATCCATCCATTTGCTTCCTTGTTTTGCACTCGGATCCGGGGACAAATTAGTCAAAAAACCAATGCGCTCAAAAACTACGGTGTACTGTGTATGTGTAGTGGAGGCGTTCTTCCCCGTGCCAATGGCAGGGTTTTAATTCACATCATCCAAATTCTCATTTCAATGCTTTGGTTTGCCGGGGATCCCTTGTGCTTCTTACCAAGGTGTATCCACATCCGCACAAGACTACTCAATACACCGTAATGTTCTATGCACATGTCCGTGTACCACTTTTCATTTCACGACTAACGGGGCCTTCAAGCTATAGCGTACTCGAGGGGCACCAAGTCACACAAAGCACCGAACAATAAACTAATCACACGGCCATTAGTTACAATGCACCGCGCAACCAAAGGTTTCAATGGGTTATTTGTAGGTAGCATGGAGGCATGTTGGGAAACCGTCGTTTCTTCGGACTCCAAAACAAGTGCCGGTTAGTGCTGCTGATGGGCTTTCTTCCCAGATGTTAAGTGCACGCAAGGCATTGGTTTTGCGAAGTACATCGTTTCTTCCCACACTATTCCTTGGTGTTCATGCCGCATAATGATAATGTATCCCAGGGGGCGAGGGCCACCTCACTTCGTGAAACAACATAGTTGGGGTACCTCACCGTGGCAAAGCGTTGTACTAGGGGTACGAACCCAATCCTCTCACCAACTTTGAGAGTAACCAATGTTGGCTACGGTTGGTTGCGGGGTAGCTGCTATACTTGGGTCCATCTGAACGATGGGCCCGCATGGGGCTCAAATGGTTCTCGCATCTGCAGTTCCACTCATGGAGACTTGGTCATTGGGGCTTGGCCATCAAGCCCGTGTGTGCACATTGCTTCCTTACAAACCACCATGCACCACACAGCAGCCGCACGCCGAGCAGAAACGCTTGTAGCGGCCACGCGCCAAGCAAACGTCAATGCTCCAAGTGCAAGGCACATAGAAACACGTAGCAAGAAACGTAGGAACTGGAGGGCACCAAAGTCGCTAAGGGCTATAAGACGGCCACACGTCTCATATTTGCAGAGCAAATGTGTGGATGTAAGGTGTCACTAAGATAGCCCGCAAGGCAAGAATGCTATGGAAAGGAACACACGCAGAAATGGGGAACGGGATGGTGTCGCGCGTTCCCCGCAAGCTCGCGCTCAGAGACCATGTTGGATTCCTGGATCGTCGAGTTGACAATCTAGAGTGATATGAAAATATTTTGAAAGATTTCAATTGCTTCAGAATTACGGATGATATCAGAATTTTGGTTGGAGCCGTCAATCGGGTGAAAAGATAGACAGTTGAATATGCACTGCAACGTCTCGGTCTTCATCGCATACATACAACTCATATCTCTTTGTGCGTTCGCTCCCGGTTTGGAAACACTAGACGTGGTCTCGGTAGATCTAGGGGCATTACTCGCCCGTCCGTCTAATGCATCTATGCATCATATTCGGGAAACGGGCAGATCAAGTCCAACAACAGTTGAACATGCCTAACACGCACGTCATTAGGGTCTCGGGTTGCTCCTAAAAGCGCATTTCCCTGCTCGGGGTAGGGAATGTTTAACAATTCATCCCTCGCCGCTGTACAGCTTGCTTTGCCAATACCACGGGCGACTTGTTGGTGTTTGTCTAGGCCGATAACGGCGCCTGCCCCACTAGGGCGCCATGAAGCCTGTGATTCGCACGTCGAACCCCAACCTCCTCAATGTGAACGCCGGGGGTTCTCGTAAGGCAAGTACTAACCGGAGCGCCAGTCCTGACGGTGGTCGGCGCAAGGGTAGTTCAAGCCCTCCACGTGAGGGGAGGGCTAGTCCTCGTCGTAGATCTCTTGTGTCGATGTCGAATAGTCCCTCGGAGGAGGATGTGGCCTTCTTGAACCGCTTTGCCATTCCGTCCAAAGTGGACGCCCTTGTGTCGGCGGTTTTGCATCGCAAGATGGAGGTAGTCTTTCCACACGCGAGCCCCCCAAATGGTGCCTTGTAGGCACCCTCCTATTCTACAGCCTCCAAGTTGCACGGCAGCCGTGCAACAAGTGAAGCGCATTTCAAGCAAGCACAAGCAATTCATATCCAATTCAAAGCGCTCATTGTCATGGTCTTGAGCTTCTTCAACTACAAGAAGCATGCCCTCCGAGGCGAACGAAATGCGCTCCATTGCTCCCCCACACGCATGCATAGCTCCATATGACGTGGTCGATGGGGCCCAGAACCACAACGAGGTGCACGCACAACACCCACATACACAACCTGTCACCAACTTTTCTTGGGTGCTCACACCCTCGGGTGGGTACTTGACAAATGGGTTCCACATTCCATCAATCAATGGTCTTGCACTTCGGGTAGCGCGTTCCATATTTTGTGTTCGCAAAGAAGAATTGGTCCATGGTCCATTGCATAACAAAGGTCACTTATAAGGAACACCTAACCACGAGCAAACATTTGGAATGTACTTCCAAAGTTTCACAACGCTTAGTGCATGTCGTCATCGAAAACTTTGGGCCCACCTCCTCACCACTACAGGACCCAGTGGCGGTGATGCGGGAGACGCTCGGCAACTTGACCTCTTCTAGGACGGCATTGCGTACCTTACACCCTTTTGGCCTCCCGTTCCATCACCCCGACACGTCCGCCCATGCCACGTTGGAGCGACATGACAAACAAGGCCTCATTGCGGCGAAGGTGAATGGTAATGTCTGCTTGCGCCTTGTATCGAACCAACAAGACACCCCCGCATTGCGTGGAACAAAGTGCCAATAACCACGTGGAGCAAAACTTGGGCCAAAGTGCTTGGCAAGGGTGACGAGCAAAGCCTCTCTGTTGCCGGTACAACTTGAATGTTGTTCCCCTCGCATTCAACGGATAAGGCCAACATAGCGCCTCAACACGCCCACGAGATTGCTTGCATTGGTCCTTTTTCAACCACGCATGCAACTTGAGCCATCGTTGGGACCATGTTTGGGCAGGTTTTGTGTTGTGGCATCCCCTGTGTGTGGGCTCTGCCATTTTTGTGTCCACTGACGATCCAGTGCCTGCTATTTGTGTTGATTTGATAGAAAGATGTGTTTGTACTCCAGTAGACCCACCACAACCGGCTCTTCAATCCCCATCTTGAAAGTGTTTTCGGGCGCGTTAGGAAACAAAGGTGAACCTCGACCACCCATAGCCCGAGGCTGAAACATTGAATGTTGATTGTATTTGCTGATGGTTAGGTTGTCTCACACAACTCGGAGAAATGGAGCATGCAATCAAATTGGTGCTTCCAACATGGCGCGCGACCACATGCTTCAAGGGCATCAAGCACTGTTGACAACTTGTCAAGCGCACAAGTGGCACCGTGTTGCTTTTACATTGAGTGGGACCTTACGTACCCCCCCTCGCAATCGTGACTCCGAATTCACCATCCCTCCTCACCCTAGCTTGATCTTTAAGGGTGCCATGAGCTAATGCATGGTTCACACGCACATGCTCTCCTCGTTGTTCAACAGGCATTACGATGCACCTTCATAGCAAATTGTTTAGTGGAGATGTCAAGGTGGAGCCTATCTTTATCAACCAACCGGAAGGCATGGTGGTCTACCGTCGATCTTTGTGTTTCCTTCTTGCGGCGGTTTGCAAGGATTTATTCCCAAAGTAGCCCCTTGCCTTGTGCTTGCTCGGGACGGGAGTGAGGATTGCAGATTTCTGTTTTCATTGCATGTTCCTTTGGAAACTGTGCCCATTATCCGGTGCATTATTTTTTGCGATTATTCGAAAGGGCATGGGTGATCGGGCGGTGGATTTGGATTGGGATGAAGCCACGCTTTGCAATGTTTTCAAGGGCGGACACAGGAGACACCGCACTATGCCCCGATCCTCGCTCTCTCTGGGCAATCGACGCAAAGACAAGTAGGGTTCTTTTTGCATATCCGGCAAGGTTGTTTGGTTCCTCCGTGCTCGTAGTACGAGGTTTGCGTATGACAAGACGGATTTGGGTGAGATTCGAAATGATTCGTTCTCCACCGTGGGCAAGTCATCCCTTTGTGTAGACATGGCCAAGAAATTCAACGTTGCCATGGCATGTTGTTGGGGTTGCTCATCCAACCCCGACCATGACTTGTATGGATTTCAAGTTACATGCACCATTTTCATCGAGTGGTTTGGTCGCGGACCCATTGAACAAGTCCAATTTCAAAAAACCCTTTCACAGTCTTTGGTAGAGCTTTGGGATCCGGTAGCAATAGCAACAACAAGCACGAGCTCAAGGGAAAACTTGGAATTTAGCTGTGTGCTACCACCCCATTTTCGGTGGATGATATTCACATCTGAAGTTCAACACCATGAATTATTGGGCGTGAAATGCAATGGTGGCGTTGTGTAGGTGGTAACCATTGCACACTCTCCACATGCACACTCTACGCAGTGCAAATTGCACCGCACGAGCACTCTACAAACATGTGTGGTTGCACACTCTACATGTTGTGCAATCATCCTTCTAAGGCCCAAAATGGAGAAAACCGGGTAGCGAACCATTTTCTCCGAAAAAAATGGAGGGGTCTGGCACATATGCTTCTGGCCTGGGGCCGTGGCCGATGAGAACTCATGGGCTTAAGTCGTTTTCCGCCCATTATTACAATGTATTCCATGAACAAGAAGCCATTCACGGGTTGCGAATTGCATAGATGGGCCCTTTTCAACGCAGTTTGCGGTTTTGCGAGAAGCAATCGGTCGCATCGTGGGTTGTCATGGCCCCGAAAGACCAATTTTACCATCCCTCACTCCACGAGGGAAAAAAAGCCGGCGGGCATCGAATTGTGCAGGAGGCTTGCCTGTGGACGTTCAAAGCAATCACATGCAGTCGAATGTTCCATTCATGGCTAATCCCCTAGCTTGCGGGGGGGCTCAGAGCAACGGCGCTCTGGGGCCGCCATTAAGGTTCGGAGGGGGTGGGGGGGGTTTCCACCCGGGGCACACAGTCCACGCGGTATGCTCTTTGCGCACTGTGCAGCCGAACCACTGAAAGAGAGGGCTTTATTGAGCGTGCGTCCGAAAATTATGATCGATTTTGGAATGTTCTAGATGGTTTTTGCCAACCCCCCTGTGCCCGCCCCCCCCCCTCTCTCGGACTGTGGAGTGCATTACCTCTGGTTTGCATTTGTCTGTTTTTTAGTTTGGTCACCCCCCCCACTCTCTGGACACTGCCAATCGCGCGGTTTGCAGCCTACTCTACACAGTGCACGCTGTGCCTCCACTGCGGCCAACGCACACTGCAAACTACACGACGTTGACCACGCACGTTGCAGTGTGCCCTCAGATCTGCAACGTACTGCTCCGTATTGTGCACTGTGCGTGGAGTCGGTCCCAAAGTCGGGCTTGATTGTTGGGAGCCCGTGGTGGCATTGCTCACAGGGACCCCCATCACGTAATCCCCCCAAGGCATGCCGGCGGTGCGCATGCAGCCGGCATTTTGCGAGCCCTTTGTGGACTGCGGTTGGGGAGTTGGGTGGTGCACCGAGCGGGTGTGTGCAGCGTGCCACAGGTGTGAGTGGCTGATTGCGTGCAAATCTCATTTGCCGTTCCCCCGCACCACTTACAGCCGCAACTTTTGCATTGAGCATTGCTTTGGGCTGGAAGATGGAGGCCCAGGAGGCTACTATTGCACCCTCGGAGGGGAGGAGTGTACAACGGAGAACATCGAGAAAATCTACACTACCATGAGAAAGGCAGTCGAAGAAGTGTGTGGCTGCTCTTGATTGCGTGCAACGGCGGGCGAGACTTCGCGCGGGTGTCGGAGGCTGATCGTTTTTCAAAGCCTCACGCGAGACGCCGAATGGGTTGCAGCCCGGTTGCAGCCCCGAAGGCTAGGAGCAGGTCCCAAAGGCGAGGAGGAGGTCCCAAAGGCGAGGAGGAGGTCCGGGAGCGCTTGGGCTGCGCAGCGGTTTTGGGAGTGGAACGCGCCCTCGAAACGCGACGTTTGGACACGGGCAAAAGAAAGAGGCAAACTTCATTCCGCCGGGGTATTTGCCATACCTTGTTAACAGCGACGTTTTCCCTGCGCCACTGTCCCCTACAATCACCACTTTCGAAGCAAAACTTGGTGCCACTTTCACGGAAATCACCACCAAACCGCCATCGGGCTATCAAGCGAACACGAAGCTAAAAAGTGGAAAGAGTAATTGGGGCCTATGTCAAAAGAAAAACCCTCAAATCATCCTCTACATCATCACCACACATGGACAAATGTTCGTGTCTCTCACAATCTCTGTATGCACCAATGTCCTTCAAAAACGCCCTCGGTAACCACTTAGGCAAGTGCCATCTTAGTTAAGAGTGTTCCCGGTTTGATACAATTCCGAATCGGAAGCAAAGCGTAAGTGTCTCGTAAGGTACAAATGGCATCGGCGATGGTAGGGCAAGGGAGTATTGTTTGGTACACTCTTGATTGCTACACCGCGAGCCCTTTACTTCAAACAATACTTGGTAAAAGGGAGATGAGATCGAACATTGCTGCATACCATGAATGGTGGCACAACAAGGAGGACGTCAGAGTCTGGCGAGGGGTAAGAAGCGGCAAGCAGCGGAGCCCATCAGCGCAGTGGTCTGGATGCGCAGGCTGAATATTTTCTCCATCTGGCGCATGCATTTTCCCACAGAATTTGACCATCGAAGACGTCGCCACTCGTCGATCGCAGGTCTGGGCCGGCCTCTGTCAGTTGCGCCATCATGCTTTCCGTGGCCCTCGTCTCTTGCCCCTTCATCATTTCTTCACTGGGAATGCCGTTCACGCGGTGCGCACGCAGTGGACCGTTTTGTGTGTCGGCAA
The DNA here is from genome assembly GCA_964036045.1 of Eutreptiella sp. 'Long Island Sound 2002'. Taxonomy (NCBI): domain Eukaryota; phylum Euglenozoa; class Euglenophyceae; order Eutreptiales; family Eutreptiaceae; genus Eutreptiella; species Eutreptiella sp. 'Long Island Sound 2002'. Next base: position 56,324,915 of record OZ038382.1, on the reverse strand, counting down.
CTATGCGAACCCCAATGTGATTGTTCATGGGTACGTTGCGAGACGAGGTCGGATGGCAGACAATATTTCGGCTGTTTCTCTTGCTGCTTTGCCCTGTGGTACAACAATGGTCGGAGGTCTGGGTCGGTTTCTGGTCTCGTGAAATTGCCAGCAGTACGCACGCAGTGCGAAAGCATTCCCATCTATTTCTGCTTTCCAATGCACTGCGGCTTTGGGGTGCATCAGTAATTTTCAGCCTCAACAACTCACAAATCGACATGTTCAAACTGGTGCCACCCACCACAATAATCACATTTCACACCAGTCTCGCTGCCTTCATTGCAATGGGAGGCAATCGCTACGAGCTGATCCCTGGCAGACTCCCCTCTACTGTTGTCGTCGCTCTGCGGTTGGTTTATGCCACCAGCAAAACCCACATCCCAGTGAGTCCATTTTGGCGGCTAAACGGGCACCATTTGCAGATATACGCGGTGTATTATGACAAGGGATGATGGAAAAGGCACCCTGTTGCCCCCCCCCCCCCCCCCTTCGCCCCCAACCCAACGGGTGGGCTTCCAACCCACTCATCCACGCGTGAAGGATTCCCTCTTCGAAAGGCGACCACGTACGTACTGCCCCGCCAGCCCCGCCAGCCCCGCCCCGCCCCCCCGCTCCGCCCGCCCCGCCCCGCCCTACACCCGGAAGTACCCACCGGCATACTCCTTCAGCGTTGATAGCGCCCTCCCCCCCAGGTTGTCAGATTGGGGCCACGGTCTAGGGTTGCGGTTCTGGGCTGGTGTCCGGGGCATGGCTTTGGGGTTGGGGGGTTCGGCTTGAGGCCACGTTGGCCGTCCCTTGTCCTTTGTGTGTCGCCTGTGCACCACCAAAGAAAGTTGGCCAAGGACGGTTGCGGATGGGCGATATGGGGCAACCAAGGGCTGGGCCGCACGCTGGAGGCAGCACGTTCCTACTGAGTTCTGGTGGTGCCGGGGGCGGGTATTACTGAGTGACCTTTGATACGGGGCCGATTCCTACTGAGCACCAGTTTCGCTGCCGGACACGAGTGGCATGCCTGATCCGTATAGAAGAAAAACGTGAAATGGGACCTGGGTCCAAACAATTGGCGGCTCTAGGCCAACCAAGGTTTGCCCACCACGGTGCAACCAAGTGCCAGCTTCAGTGGCATTTGTAACCGACAGTAACCGCCCCGAACCGCTTTGGCAACCTGCTTCAACCGCCTGTCGAACCGCTTCTGGGGCCGCCTCTGGGGCCGCCTCTGAGGTCCCTTCCCTTCTAATGCATCCCTGCCCCCCCCCCCCCCTGTATTAACACGGCCAGGTTCTGGTTCAGGGGGCAAACCACCCTGCGACCAACACCCTGCAACCCTGCACCGTCCTCGTGGGTTTGGGGTTGGGGACTGGGGTCCAAGGTGGGCTTGGGTGGCTGGGGCTTTTCAGGGCCCCAGCCACTCCAGTGAGTGCCACACACGAGGGCTGAGGCCTGCCGAAGGCTCCGTTGAACAGTGCCTCGGTCTCTTCGCTTCCCGTGGCCGATCCGCCGCATGCCCACTCCACCGCAGGATATGACGTCTTTACTGGCGTGGATGCTGCCGTACACGGCCTCGTTGGTGCAAAGCTCCAGGTGTGTCCCACTCTCCCATGCCCAGATGGTGAAAGCGGTGTTGGCCACGGGCCAAAAATTGCCAAACCGAAAATGACTTTTTCGAAAAATTTTGTGATTTTGAGCAAAAATAAAGGCGACAACATTTTTTTGGACGCGCGCGCGCCCTGCCTTTTTCAGCCGATTTTTGGACCTCAGCCTGGCTGGACTGGGGGTGCACGCTCCCTGCGTCCCTCAGGGGGAACCTCGGGGGCTAACCCTCCCTCCTCGCGTTCGATGAAATGTTGAATCTTCCGGCCAATTTTTGTGATGATGTCGTTCCGTGCCTTGCTGCAGGTGTACGAGCCGGGGTGGGTCGGGTTGGGGGTGCCGATCGTTGTTGGCATCGGGCTTGAGACGTTGGCAGACGCAGGGTCTGCCGAGGGGTCACTGTGCGGAATTTAGGGGCCCTGAATCGCACGGAACCACAAGTGCTTTGATCCGGCCATGGTTTGGAGAGGGACCGGACGAATGTTTGTGTGTACCGCGCGGCACCACCACCAAGGGCGCCAAGTGACCATGTCATGCACGGGGCATTTTGGGGGGGGGGGGGCATTCAGCACAGCCCCGGCACACCAACTACTGGGCTCTGCGAACGCGGAAACGACATCAGCAAGAGCACCGGCCGCAGCGGCCGACAGAACGCAGCGACCCGACGCAACATGCGAAGGGCAGAACGGGTGACTGTCCAGGGCCCCGTAAAGGAGCAACAACCGGACGGAATGTCACACAGGGGGGGGGGGGGGCAGAAAGCACACCCGGTGTCGGGGTTGTGCACCTGCCGCGTCTGCGGCGCACGACCCCACGGTCTCAACTGCGCCCGTTGTGCTCTGCAAACGCTTCACGGACCGCTCCTTTGGGAAGGGACACAGCCTCCGGGGGGAGGGTCGCATTTGAATTCGAATGTGTCGCAAATTCTGTGCGAAACTGTTGTGCGCAGTTTGCACGGGGGATGCGTTGGGCTGTGCCTTTGCTCATGGGTATCACGCCAAAGGATTTGGTGAATGATGATTGGGTTGCCCATGGGAGTCGCAGAAGTGCTGACGTGGTGTTCCCTCATTTGTAGTGTTCCCGCGGCATTCGCTGGGGTGCGGACACGAGTGCTGGTTCATGCACCGCGAAAGTCCTCCGGGAAATAACAGCAACCGTCCCCTGTTTCTCATGAGCAATTTGTGCCACCCCCGCGTGACTTGTCCGCTCATTTTTAAGAAAGGGCGCGGGTTTTGTCGCGCCAGAATTCGTAGATTCGGGTGTTCTTTGACACGGAATACCCCCCAGCCCCCAGCCCCGGTACCAGGGACACCCCCCCCCTCAGTTCTATTCAGTGCATTCCGTCGAGCCTCACGTGCCTGCCCCCCCCCCCCCCATTTACCCACCCCGAACGACCTGTGCCCCCCTCCCGCCATCGCCGACTCGACCCGAACTCCGTTTGTCGGCTCATTTTGAAAAAATGAATAGGGCCCGAAAGGCTCGACTTTTCGCAGTCTAGAAAATTCCTCCGAAAATTCCTCCGGTCGCGCCACCGGGCCGGCCGAGCATTCCGGGCCCTTGGTTCCTTTTTGGGGTAGAAAAGGACGGAGCTCCACCTTTTTTCTAGGCCTAGAGCCTGAAGTCGAACCCCGGTAGAAAATTCGAACTTTTCTGGCTCCTGGAAATGGAACCGAACCTGCGGGCCTGCGGTCCCGTTCCATTTCTAGGCCAGAAAAGTTCGAATTTTCGACGGGGGGTTCGACTTTTCTCGGCCTAGAAGTCGAACTTCGTCTGTTCTACAATAAGAAATGGCGCGGGTTTGGTCGCGCCAGAATTTGTGGATTCGGATATTCCAAGACACGGAATATGCCCCCCCCCCTCCCCCCGGTATGTCACCCTGACCCCCGCGTCGCCTCAGTCAAGGCCCGCGGGGCCCTGTCTCAGTGCCGTGCCGCCCGGTGCCCGCGTCTGTTGCTCCAGCTCTCCGCAATTCGAGGGCTACCGCATGGGCAACTTCCTCGTGCATCGCCACTTCGTGCTGGCGCCCTCCACCGGAATACTGCAGGCGTTCGAGTTGCAGGTGTCGGCGTGCCCTCGGGGGGGCTTCGAAGGGGGGGTGCCTCTCTTGCCGATGCCGGGGGCAGCGGGGGGGGGGGGGGGGGGGGCTGGGCCGCACGGAAACACAGCGAGGCAGGGCTATGGACGGCCTGAGGACGGAGGTGTGTGGGCAGCAAAAACAGTCAAACGACCCCAGCAACAACCAGCACAACCCCCAATACGCCAATTATTGGGCGCCACTGACGCGCAAACGGCACATCCCGCCACATTCAGCACAGCCCCGGCACACCAACGACTGGGCTCCGCGAACGCGGAAACGACACCCGCAGGAGCACCGGCCGCAGCGGCCGACAGAACGCAGCGACCCGACGCAACATGCGAAGGGCAGAACGGGTGACTGTCCAGGGCCCCGTGAAGGAGCAACAACCCGACGGAATGTCACACAGGGGGGTGGACCCCCCCCCCTTGACCCCCCCCCCCTTCAAAGGAGCCATGGCCTACCTTGCTTAAGATGATATCCCTGATGCATCCCACCACACGCGCCTGCCCTCACCACCCCCTGGTCGTCAGCACCGGACACGCACGGTGCGGTAAACCTGCATGTGGTCGGATCCCCATGCCCCCCCCCCTCCCTCCCCTCCCACCCCTGCCACCCGCCCCCTTCGGAAGTCCGGAACAGGGGGCCAGCGGGGCGGCTGCAGTCCGTTGCAGTGGGGCACAGGCTGCCACCAGAGCGGCAGTGGTAGGCGTGTGCAGCGGTGCGCATGGTGCCACCGGGGCACCCCGGGAGGAGTGCTGGGGGGGGGGGGGGAGGGGGCGGACCGGCACTGCTGCACGCGCGACGGCACCGGCAGCGGCCACGGGGGGTGCCGCGCGGAGCCGTGGTCCTGCGACTGCGAGCCCCTGTACTCCGTGTGGAACTGCTCCGTCACGGCCACCCCGGCCGCGACCCCGACGGTGTCCACCGCCGGTCCCGTGCAGGGACGCATGGGAGGCCAGGAGGGCGGTGGTGGTCTTGGGCGCAGATTCGTGCGGATTGATTTCGGGAATCGAACCGCAGATTCGCGCGTGTCGATTCCTGGAATTGATATGCAGATCGGTGGTTCGCCAGGGGGCAACGGAGTGGGGGCGCAGGGTGCCGCAGAGCTCCGGCGGTCGTGCGCTGTCGTGCGTGCAGTGCCGGCGGAGCGGTGGCAGTCCCGTGTAGTGCCGTCGAGGGGGTGGCAGTCGTATGAACTCAGGTGCAGGGGGCCCGCGGAGCGCCAGCAGTCCCCGGTGCCGTGAGGAGTTTTGTTTCAAACCGATGCAGGCCCCCGGAGCCGAAGGGGATTGCAGGGTCAGGCAGGGGCTCAAAAAGGGCCGAAGGTGCCAGCAGGGGAGTATTCGAGCGGCTGTGTCAGCCCAGATCGTGGCCCAGCGGGTGTGGATGATTTAGCATTCCCCCCCCATTCCCCCCCATTCCCCCCCATTCCCCCCCTATTTCCCCCCTATCCCCCCCTATTCCCCCCCCTATTCCCCCCCATCCCCCCCCTATTCCCCCCCTATTCCCCCCCTATCCCCCCCCTATCCCCCCCTATCCCCCCCCCATTCCCCCCATTCCCCCCCTATTCCCCCCCCATTTCCCCCCTATTCCCCCCCATTCCCCCCCATTCCCCCCCCCATTCCCCCCCATTCCCCCCCCATTCCCCCCCATTTCCCCCCTCATCCCCCCCCCATTTCCCCCCATCCCCCCCCCATTCCCCCCCCCCATTCCCCCCCATTTTCCTGTGGGGCACTGCAGCCGTGGGGGGGGTATGCCCCACAGCGCTGGTGGTGCGTCAGGGCAGGGGCACGGCATGTGCGGTCCTGCACCCTCAACCCCAAACCGCGCCTCGCGCCCGGTGCCCCCGAAACGGCGTCGTGCTCTTGTGCTCAGTGGCTCAACGACGGCTTTCTCATGCGCTGCCCCTCGAGTTCGTCCCCGATGCACTGCAACGTGTTCACCAACCTGCCGGTCATGGCCGCGGTGTGTGTGTGTGTGTGTGTGTGTGTGTGTGTGGCTCCTTTTTGCTGGTGTTTGTTCTGTTGCCCACCGATGCTTTGCTCCGCCACACGCGATCGCAAGGCTATCATGTCGGAGCCGTGTCATTTTGCTGTCATTTTCGGTGGGGGCAGCGATTTTTTGACGGCGGTGGAGGGTAGGCGGCAGGCGGTTGGCCCGTAACCAACGGCGGTTGGAGGATAACGTCCGTCGACCGTGGCAGTGGAAGTCGGGGGGTTTTCGTGGAGGGCTGCGGAAAGAGAAACATCCTTGCGCGTCGCGCCGCGCCGCGCGCGCGCGTGCTGAAAAATGGCTGTACGCATGCACCTATTTCTGGCCTGAAGCATCCATTGCGAGGGAGTGGAAGTCCAGTAGAATCCAGTAGAAGTCCAGTAGGGTCGACAAGTTGACAGTGGACACTGGTGGTACACCGTGCAGGAGTCAGGCATGCGAATGACACTTCATGATAGCTCCCCCATAGCGCAACAAATGAAGTCCCACAGTACCGCTTCCCAGGCGACAACCAGAGAAATGACGCTTTTACCGGCGGCAGGTGCGCCGCGACTCCCGCCCCGACCTTCGCCACTGTAACCTCACTGCCCCCCCCCCTTCCAAAGCCATTGAACTCACTCAAACAGTCTGTACCCTCGGAAGTACCCCCGGCACCGTAACTGAGCCTGTGTGCCCCCCCCCCCCCCATGCCCCCACGCCCCCCCCCCCCCCCCACACCCGGCCGACCACAGCTCGGCACTTTGGGGGCCCCAGGGTCCACTGTCCACCGTCCATCCGCCCGAACACCGACCCATTGGCCTGACCCATGGCATGGGGGGCGCGCTTCATGCTGGCAGGGGACGAGGCACCGCAGGGGCGGAACGCGGCGATGGGGGGGCCAGGGGGACAGGCATTTCACCTCTGCCCAACACCTACAGTGCACACACCCTTGCCCACCCCCCCTGGGCTCCTATTAACAACTCAGCACCACGTGTCTTTTTAAGTGTCTACTTTTTTTTTCAAGCCAAAAGGCGCCTACGGTACCACTGACGATGATTTCCTTATGTTGACGTGTGCTTGCTCTTTGTGACCAGCACACCACACGTCTCCGTACGCCCCCCGCCCCCCCCCCCCCCAAAAGATTGGGCAACTTTTCCGGGTCCTTGGCCAATCAAACCTTTTTTCTGGCGCCGTCGGTGCAAGTCAGTTTAGACCAAAAACTTTCTTCGGCGCCTCTGAAACTCAGCACCGCCAGAGGGGGTGGGGTGGCTGGACCCACCCACAAAATCCCCGGAACGGACCAGCGAAAGCAGATCACACAAACCGGATGGCATTGGACAGCAGCTGTACTCCATGGCCACCAGCCAGCAGACGTTTGCCGCCAGGGTCTGGGCCGGGGATGGGGTGCAAGGCCCGCACGGGGAACAGCACACGCGGCGAACACACCAACGGAAACCACACAATGCCAACGGACCCTGACGTGGCTGGTGGCGGTTGGCGGTTGGTGGCGGTTGGCGGTTGGCGGTTGGTGGTCCTTGGGGGCTGCTCTTAACCAAAAAAATTTGGGGTTCTTAAGGACCGCCCTGGGGAGGGGGTGACAACCAGGCCAAACCCCCCACTCGCCCAAAACCAAAAACAAATTCCCCAAAGGAAAAATGAATGGGGATCCAAAAGTGAGAGGCGCATTTTAGGGACACAAACTGTTTTTTGCCCCCGTATCTACGCAGCAGATGACGACGACGTTCTGGGTCAGGCTGGCGGTTGGTGGCGGTTGGCGGTGGCGGTTGGTGGCGGTTGGCGGTTGGTGGTGCCTGCGGGGCGGTTCAGGGGCACATAAATGGGAGTGTAGAAGCGCAGGGGCACGTAGCCGTGAATCCACGGGTGGGGGGAGGGGGGCTGACCCGAAAACCAACACTCGTTAGGAGTCACCGCCATGCGACTGCGCGGCCGAGCAACCACAGCCTTGGCGCATCCATCACTCAGTAGGGCCCGCCCACATCCGATGCCGGGTTCACCCGGCCGGCCGGCCCTCCCCACGCCCCCCCCTGCGGTGCCCGCGCACCCTCACGGACCCGCCCCCCCCCGGCCCCCGCCTCCCGCAGGCCCACGACGCGGGCGGCACTGGGCGCGGGCCGTGCGGCTGGAATGCTTCGGGGAGGTCAACGAGCAGATCATGGCCGGCAAAGGCCCCGCGATGGTGGCGCTGTCGGAGGCGGCCCAGGACACGCGCGTGCTCGACATCGCTCGGACGGTGGTCGAGGGGTGGAAGGCGGACAGCATCAAGGTACCGGGGGCACGGGAGGAGGGCTGTGCCAGGGATGCATTAGAACGGCCGCACACCGCAGGAGGAGCAGGGCACCTGGGCCTCACGCACACAGAAACACTGCGAGGCAGGCTATGGACAGCCTGTGGACAGAGGCGCGTGGACAGCGAAAGCAGTGAAACGACCCCCGCAACAACCAGCACAACCCCCAATACGCCAACAACCGGGAGCCGCTGACACGCAAACGGCACATCCCGCCACATCCAGCACAGCCCCGGCACACCAACTACTGGGCTCTGCGATCGCGGAAACGACACCCGGCAGGAGCACCGGCCGCAGCGGCCGACAGAACACAGCGACCCGACGCAACATGCGAAGGGGAGAACGGGTGACCGTCCAGGGCCCCGTAAAGAAACAACAACCCGACGGAATGTCACACGGGGGGGCACCCCCCCTGGAACACCCCCCCCCCCTGGACCCCCCGCCCTCCCCCTTCCAATGTTTGAGGCTGACAGCCAAAATTTTGCTTCGGCGCCTTCGGTGCCAAGAGGATTTAAGCCCTCAAAACTTTTCGGCCCCCCTTCGGCGGGGACCACCGGGGGACCCTGGGAGGAGGGGCCCCAGCCAAACCCCCCTCCCCCCCCCCCTTCTAATACATGCCTGGGGTCGGTGCGGAAGGGGGGTGCTCGGGAGGAGCGCGGGGCGGCGGCTTCTTGGGATCCGGACGACACGGCGCCGCGCCGTCCCGTTCGCGCCCCCTGAAGGAGGGGTTGGGGGGGGGTCTGGAAAAGGGGCTCTCGTGACAGGGGAGTCACGAATGATGCCTCGCTGCAAAGCGTTGCGGAAGGAAGTGTTTTCAAAAAAGATTTCCCCCGCGACACGCAAGTCAAAAGGACCAGCGCATCGTGGGCAGCCGTTTTTTATTTTGTATTTATTTTGTTTATTTTGTATTTATTTTGTTTATTTTGTATTGATTTTGTTTATTTTGTATTTATTTTGTTTATTTTGTATTTATTTGTTTATTTTGTATTTATTTTATTTATTTTGGATTCATTTTATTTATTTTGGATTCATTTTATTATTTGTATTTATTTTATTTTATTTTGTATTGATTTTGTTTATTTTGTGTTTTATTTTGTTTATTTTGTATTTATTTTATTTATTTTATTTATTTTTACATTTCTGTTGGACCACCCCAGGACCCCAAACTCCCGTCGGCCCGTCGGGGTCCCCGTCACCGGAGCCCTGAAGGAAGGGGGGGATGGGCCAGAAAAGGGGCTTGCCACGACCCCCGCCCTGCACAAGCCCATCCCCCCCCAACCCCAGGCCCCTAACGCATGTGCGGACGTGTGCTCCTGCAGGTCGTCATCGTTTGCGGGCTGCCCAATGCCGGTGCCCCGTCCTTCACTGCCAAGCTCTCCAACGCCCTCAAGGTCTGCGTCCCCTTGGGCCCCGTCTCCCACCGCGGCACCATCGAAGGGCGTGCCCGTTCCGCCGTGTCTACCGCCCCCTGACGGACTTGTTGTTGTGCTGCCCCGAGCAAAACGGAAGTGGACCGTGTTGTGGCCTTCAGTGTGCCAATCGAATGTGCGCGTGTTGAAACAATCAGTTCCGGCCCAGTGCCGGTCCGGCACCGTTTGGGGGTATCGGAGGGACCAGCCCGGCCTGACCCATGATTTCAAGTGGACTGGTTTCACCGTTTCCAGGCAAGCCGCATCCACCCAATCTCGTTTCCCGCAAAACGAGGGGACAAGGAAGCGGGGGACCCCCCCCCCCCAAGGCCCCTGTCAGGGCCCCTGTCAGGAACATGATCCCGCAGATGCACACCCCAGCGCGCACAAGTCAGTGCTGGAGTCGGCAAACCTCCACATGGACTGGGCGTGTGCGTCTGGATGCCCCTGTAACCCCCGTAACCCCCCATCCGTTGACACAACCAAAACACGTTCGGGCCCACAGAGGGTCCGAATGAGCAGTGGCGAGAGGCCAATAGGCACCGCCAAAGGCACACAATCAGATACCGAGGCCTTGTGCCACCCCCACGCCCCCGCAGGAGGTGCGGGGCAACCCACGGGGGGAGCAGGACAGCCCGGGAGGGCATGGGAGGGCGGTAAGGTCGGACACCTGCCCACCAGGCCGCGTCCCTCTCACGCGCCGTGTACATAGAGGCCCCTGCCCCCGTATGCACAGCGTAACGGACAACAATAGTGAAGTGATTCGTTCCCCGCGAAACCGGAAGCGTTTTTGCGCCCGTAGTTCCAAAAACAATATGCCTGGGTCTCAGTGCTCTGGGATGCGCGTGTGGAACGAGACCAAGTCTACTTGGCTCGTGGGGATGGGGTCCCCCTCCATGGGACTGGTCGCTACACGTGCCGACGTCCGGGCTGCCAGCGCACAAAGAGCACGAACCGTGGCCCCCCGGGCCGCGCCCCCAAAGGCGCATGGACTGTGGGGGCGGCATCCCCCGCGCACCGCACGTGCCCTGACACGGAGACTCGACCCGAGAAGAGACGACGCGAACGAGAGATGAAGGGAGGCCAAGGGTCATGAGACAATGACGGAGGTTGCTGAGCCCCCCCCCCCCCCGGCCCCTGAATTAGTGAAGGGGGGCGCATTGATCCCGTGCCGCCCATACGCGCGCCGCTGCACGGTCGGTTCTCAGATCGCAGGCGTCCCTTCAACAACGTTGGCGGTGGATGACTACTGCCGCCAGGACGTCCCGGACGCAGAGCTCGTTCCGGAGGTGTGTTCATTGTTGGGGGTTGCACGGTCCTTGTGGTGGAGTATGTGTCTGTGTTTGCGCGCGCGCGCACACACACACACACACACACACACACTCGCACTCACGCACGCACGCACGCACGCACGCACGCGCACACACACGCACGCGCGCACACAGAAACAACACACACACACACACCCGCGCGCGTGCACAGACACACATGCGCGCGCGCGCACACGCACAACACACACACACGCGCGCGCACACATTCGCACACATGCGCGCGCACACACACATACGCACACAGATACACACACACGCACACTGGCGCGTGCGTGCGTCCGTCCAGCCCCGTTCAGTCATCGATGGGATCCATTACGTTGAGGCGATGCACCCGCGTTCACTCATGCGGACACAAGAGGCGTGGTCGTACACGGACCTGTTCAAGCCGCTTACCATTCGGAGCATTCGATGGGGCCATTCGAATGCCGCGGAGGTGTCAGTGGCGCGGCTCCGGGAACCTCCGAGACCGGAGTGCCCACGGACATCCAGTGGGCACCGCAGGCTCAGGGCGCCGGTCGCGACCCATCCGAAGGGGCACCGTTTTCTGAGCCGAGAGTGCGGCGCGCAGGGCACGTCTCAGAGCCCGGGTCTTCGGATGTCGAGGGGGAGGTCTGCAATGCGTTGCCAGCCTCGCCTCTGGCCTTAGGCCCGCGTACGCGCAATGGCCCCAGCGCACCGCCGACCGTCACCGGCGCGTCGCACGGCACGACAACCGCATGTACGTCGGACCGGCGTCTGCGGTCGGCCAACAGTACGGCCCCCTCATGCGTGGGGCCCCAGCCAAACGGGGCCAACGGGGAGAGCCGTCCACAGGGGCCCGCCCGATTCCTTTCCATCCGCCGGAGCGTGGCTGCCAATCTGACGGTGATGTGTGCGGAGTGTGCGGCGACAGTACCTCAATGAACCCCCCCCCCCCGCAGGGCGTCTTTAGAATATTCAAAACCAAAGGGGGGGGGCACCCCCCCCCCGTGTGACATTCCGTCGGGTTGTTGCTCCTTTACGGGGCCCTGGACAGTCACCCGTTCTTCCCTCCGCATGTTGCGCCGGGTCGCTGCGTTCTGTCGGCCGCTGCGGCCGGTGCTCCTGCTGGTGTCGTTTCCGCGTTCGCGGAGCCCAGTAGTTGGTGTGCCGGGGGCTGTGCTGAATGTGGCGGGATGTGCCGTTTGCGCGTCAGCGGCGCCCGGTTGTTGGCGTATTGGGGGTTGTGCTGGTTGTTGCCCCCCCCCCCCCCCCCCAGACCACAGGGACCATTGTGGGAAAAAACGAAATTTATCGTTGGGAAATCTACTCAGACCATGGCCCTGCAGTCTGCAAGTCAGTGCTGGAGTCGGCAAACCCCCGCATGGACTCGCGTGCATCCGGATGCCCCTGGTCAACGGCACGGGCAACAGCCCCGTCTCCGGGACGGCCGACCCCCGGAGTAGTCAAACAGGACAAGTCATCCGGGGGCTCCGTTGACACAACCAAAACACGTTCGGGCCCACAGAGGGTCAGAATGAGCAGTGGCGAGGGGCCAATAGGCGCCGCCAAAGGCACACAACCCAACACCATGGCCTCGTGCCAAACCCCCCCCATGGACCCCCCCCCCCCCTCTGGACCTCGCCCCCCCCAGACCAAAGGGACCATCGCGGGAAAAACGAAGTTTACCACCGGGAAAATCTGATCGGGCCATTTTAGGTACACAAACTGTTGGGTCCCAAACCCCCTCCCCCCCTCCCGCCCCCCGCTCAAAAGACGCCCCCCTTTCGTGGCCCAATACCAATTTTCACAGCAAGAGGCCCCTTCTGGTATACCCCATGCAAACCTGTTCATTTCATGCTCCGAAGGTGGTATACCCCCACAACATTCAGCGTTTCACGGTGTTGAGCCCGTTTTCTAAGGGTCCCCGCGGGAGCCTCGTCCCCATGTCCGGTCCCGCAGCTCATCCATTCGCTGCGACTTGAGTTGCTGTCGGACCACATGGCCAAGTTGTTTGAGGGCGAAGATGTGGAGGTGTGCCCCGTCCCGCCGGCCCCGTCAGACCCGTCCCTGGAGTCAGCATTTGCTGCCTGTCCACGATGGTTCAAGTCTCTCCCCCAGGGATGCAGTAGAAGGGAAGGGACCTCAGAGGCGGCCCCAGCAGCAGTTAGACAGGCGGTTGGAGGAGGTTTGCCAAAGCGGTTGGGGGCGGTTGCTGTCGGTTACAAATGCCATTGAAGCTGGCCCTTGCCGTCAGGGAGACAGTGGCTGGGCGTAGGCTGGGCCCCCTGGAGGGGGGGGGGGGGGGTACCCCCCCCCCTTCCAACGCATCCCTGCTCCCGCCCCCTGTCCTGACAAATGCCACCCTCTGGCAGCCCCTTGCCGCCGGCCTCCAATGCTGGCCTTCTGAGAGTCCTTCGCCAAAAGGACAAGAATTAAGTGGCCTGGGCAAAGGCGGAGGGTAAAGAAAGGGTGTGCCGCGCGGCAGGGGCCCGGGCAGGGGCCGGTGTGATGCGCTTTGCGGGGGTGCGTGCGGAGGCCATGCCGAACGGGGGGGCGGTGCATGCGCGGTGCGGAATGGGCCGGAGTGCCGCAGGTCACGAAGCCCGATGCCGGAGGCGCCGGGACGGGCCCAAAGAGTGCAAAGGGTACATCAAACCGCCGCTGGTCCCGCAGAGCACTGGCGAGAAGATGGATGTGGAACAGTGCCCAGGGATGTGACGGCGGGGGTGGTGCCCGTGGGTGGGGGGGTGGGTGCCACGAACGGTGGTACATCGCTGTGTAGTCAGTGCTCGGGGGGGGGGGGGTGCGTAGTTCTATCTACCCGCACCCCCCCCCCCCCACCTCCCGAATGGTGATGGGCGGTCTGTCACGGGTGGTGGTGGTGGTGGTGGTGGTGGTGGTGGTGGTGGTGGTGGTGGTGGGTGGGTGGGTGGGTGGGCGGGCGGGTGTAGGGTGGTTGGTGGGTTGTGGGAACACTGTCAGCACAACCAACGGCACATGCAGATCCGCATGAAAGGAAGACGGGCCTGTCATTCCCGCGGCGGGAGGCCGCTGCTGAACGGCAACCACCGCCCTGCCAGGCCCCAGCCTGCATAGCCATTGCACAGCAATGGACTCCGAAGAACAGGCTCTTCCGTCGCATTGCCGCGGGCGCGTTGCGCTCAAGCAGATGGAATGCCCCGTGGAACGTGCTGCAGGGCTCGTTCAAGTGCCGCACAACTGAACTGCAGAACGCCGGACACCCATTCGTTCTGCTTGTCATCCCCCCGCCCCCCGACTGACCCCCTGGCACAACCTCCCGAGGGAAAGGCAGGGGGAGTAGGCAGGTGAGGATAGGCCAGGCATGGGGAGGGATGGCACGAGGGGGTGAGAGGCCCATGGGCGCCGCCGCCTGCGGAGGGAGGGGGGTCAAGGCCAGACCTGCACCGAGCGTCCGGCAGGGAAACCGGTGCTCAGTAGGACTCAGCCCCGCATCAACGGCCACTCAGTAATACCCGCCCCCCCCGCACCACCAGAACTCAGTAGGAACGTGCTGCGTCCAGCGTGTGGCTCGGTAGGACCCTGCCCCATCCGATCATGGCAGACGCTAGTGGCAAGTCTGGTCAAGGCAGGGCGGTCCTTAAGGAACCAGATTTTTTTTTGTTAAGGACGGCCCATGGGTGCCTAAGGCAAGGGTTAGGGCTGGGGGTAGGTCTAACCCTAAGCCTGAGCTTCAAGGGAATGGCAGTGGTAAGCGGCGAGAGGCCGATAGGCGCCGCCCGCTGCAGACCAGCAACACCACCCGGCGTCATGCCAACCCCCCTTCCCCCCCCCCCCCCCAAGACCCAGGCCTCTGCCCTCGCAGATCCCGGTCCTCGACCAGAGCACGCGCAGCATTCAAGACACGACGGTCCGCCTCCACAAGGACGGCGTTCTGCTGCTGCACGGCCGCTTCTGTTTCCATCCGCAGCTGCTGCGCTACGTCCCCACCGACAAAAGGTCCGGTTGCCCAGTGCACGTGCCCCGCCCGCCCGGCGTCCCCACCGCCGATGCACCGGCCATGGCATGTCCCACAGGACGAGGGGGGGGGGGGGGCGGGCAGAGGTCGCTGCAAGGGACACCATCGGTGCCGCGTTTTTGCGAAACAACTTTCTAAATGGCCAGCAGCCGCCCCCCGAGACAGCGGTGCCGCGGGGGAACCGGGGCCGCTGGGCTTCACAGCGCTTGCGTCACGGAGCCCATTGGAGCGCCCCGGCGCGTGCCGGGCGGTTTGCCGGACGGGGGCGCGACGGCGGCGTCCGGGAACATGATCTTCGGCCGGGCGACGCCGTCGGTCGCCCGTGCGGCGTGGCGGCGGTCGACGCGGAGGGACCCGACGTTCGGGGGCAGGTCCAGCCCGGAAGCAACGTTGAGGGGCCGCCTCCGCCATTGATCACATGTGAAGGGGTTCGCTGCTCTGGCTCTGGCAGGCAAAGGAGAGAAACGAACGCGAGCCCGCAATGGTCCCACACGCCAGTACCGTAAGTCGTTCTCCCTGTCCCTCACCACTTGTCCTGGGCTTCCGCCATTTCTGTTCAAACGGCCTGGAACACCCCCCGCCCCGTTCTTGTCACGGGTCTCCCACACGTCTCTCTCGCGGAATGTGGGCTGTGCCGTTGGACGACCCGCTGCGATCGGGACCTTGGACAACCCCCTACGAATGGGCTCTACCCGCACCGGGGGGGTAGCGTAGTGTGTGACCTACCCCACGGGGGGCGTGTGGTGAGTGGGTACGAGGGCGAAAAAAAGTCTGTGTACCTGAAATGGGCCTCACATTTTTGGCTCCCCATTCAGAATTTCATTTTGCCCAAGGGGGAAGTTTTTTTGATTTTGGGCGGGCGGGCGGGTGGGCGGGTGGGTGGTTTGGCCTGGTGGTCACCGCCTCGCCAGGGCTGTCCCTAACCCCCCCGCCCCTTTTTTTGTTAAGGACAGCCCCCGAGGACCGCCAACTGCCAACCGCCAACCGCCGCCAACCGCCAACCGCCAACCGCCAACCGCCAACCGCTGCCAACCGCCAACCGCCAACCGCCAACCGCCGCCAACCGCCAACCACTGTTCAATACGGTTTCTGTGGGCTTGTGTCTTGCCCATGTCTTGCCCATGAAGCAGAGAGCGTCCCCATTGAACGTTCGTTCCTGTTGGCGTCGCCCTGCCCCTGCCCCCCCTCCCCCCCCCAAACCCCGCGGTGGACAAGCAAGACCCTGGCCCGCACTCCGGACGTGGCACGCCCGTCGCCAGGTACCACATCTACGTGGCCCCGCTGCTGCAAACCCGCATCGACGACCTGTACTGGGTGTCGCACTCGTCGCTGCGGCTGCTGCGCCGCATCGTGAAGGGGTACGTGACCCAGCAGTGGCCCGCGGAGCGCAGCTTCGCCGAGTGGGCGAAGCTCCAGCACGCGGGCGACGTGAATGTGGTGCCCCATCTGCAGAACGCGGACGTGGTCTTCAACTCCGCGGCGGAGTACGAGCTCTCGGTGCTCAAGGTACGCCCGCTGGTTTGGGGGCGTCACGTCCCTGACGGGGCTGCTTGCGTTTTGTTTTGAGTGGTAATGGAACTCCAGGGCCGCACGGCAACGGTCCATAAGGAGGTCAGCCAACCATACAAATGAGTATGCCATAGCCCAGGTCAAGGGTCAGGAGGATCGGGCCGGCGCAAGGCAGGAGTCATGGACTGGTGCACGCGGAGAAAACGATGTAAATGGGATAAATATATAAATGAATGAAATAAACGAATAGAAATAAATGAATGAATAATTCGGAATAAATAAAATAAGAATTAACAAGAATAAATAGAAAAATAAGATAATAGAAAAATAGATGGGATAGTAACAGATTCTTTGGTTTGCGGTGGGGGGTGGTTTGGCCTGGGGGGCGGGTTCACCAGATCACCGCCCCCCCCCCCCCCGTGGGAAAGCCACACCTTCTGCGTCGAGTTCCCCCGGCCCCAGCGACGGGGAGGCGACTCCAACGTGCAGTACCCCACGCCCCACCTCCGGGGCCCGGGCGGCGGAAGGACCCGACTGTAGCCCCTGCGAAACCGGCCGGGCTCTGCCACGACTCCACAACAAAGACGAGTCCGGGGCGAAGCGCTGCTGCTCAAAACCGTTCGGCAACGGCGAGGACCGAGATCACGGGGGATCGAGACGGTCCGGAGCATGAAGCGGGCGGCTGCCCCGTCATCCGCGGAGTGGACGCGTTGCCTCTCGGGGGGGGGGGGAGTGCGTGTGCCCTGCACAAGATCGGAGGGGTCTTGACGCGGGGGATATGGTCTGCTTGGGGCAGCCGTACATTAGAACGGCCGACAATAGCAGGAGGATCCCCCCCCCCCCGCCGCCCCAGTCCAAAGGGACCATTGTGGGGGAAAAACGGAATTTACAATTGGGAAACTCAGGTTGGGCCATTTTTGGTGCACAGACTTTTGGGTCCCAGACCCCCCGCCACCCCCCCCCCCCCCCCGCCCTCCTCTCTTCTAATGTTAGCCTGCTCGGGGGTCAGCGCGCGCGTGGGTATTAGGGGTCTGGCACAGGGCCGGGATGTACCCGGATCGGGTGTACCCTGGGACATCGTAGACCACGGGAAAGCGGGGGGAAACGGGGAAAATGGGGGGGGGGGGGGAGCGGGAGGAGACGGGGGAAATGGGGGGAAGCGGGGGGAAGCAGGGGGAAGCGGGGGGAAGCGGGGGGAAGCGGGGGGAAGCGGGGGGAAGCGGGGGGGAAACGGGGGGGCAAGCGGAGAAAACAGGGAAAAAGGGGGGGGGGGAGCGGATGTGGAAACAGGGGAAATGGGAGGAACTAGGGGGAGGGGGACGGAGAAAACGTGGAAAAAAGGGGGGGGGAGAAGGGTGGGGGGGGGGCGGAGAAATGGGGAAAACAGGGCGGGGGGAACGGGGGGAAAACAAGGGGAAACGGGAAAAAGGGGGGGGGGGGTAAAACGGGGGCGGGGGGGGGGCGGAGAAAGTGGCGGGACAAGGGGGGCAAACGGGGCCGAGTAGGTCTGGGTGCAGCACCGGGTGTGCCATGAGGACCGTCGCCGTGGCCCTCCCAGCGCCGTTGGCATTCCCCCGGCAGCCCCTCCTTCCGATGCGCCCTCGGGCTCCGAAGGCCTGTGGGACCTTTGCAGTGACCGGCTCAGACCTCTTGACACACGCCAACGTCAGACACACTGCTTTTGCGTCGAGTCCCCCCGGCCCCAGCGACGGGGAGGCGACCCCAACGTGCAGTACCCCACGCCCCACCTCCGGGGCCCGGGCGGCGGAAGGACCCGACTGTAGCCCCTGCGAAACCGGCCGGGCTCTGCCACGACTCCACAACAAAGACGAGTCCGGGGCGAAGGGCGCCTCCATCGCCCGCGGACCATCGAGAGCTCGGTCTCCGGAGCGCAACGCATGTGCGGCAGGTGCCCGTTGCTGGGCGCAGCTGTGCCTTCAAGTCACCACACCCCCAGCGAAAGTACAAGGGCTAGGGGGTGGGGGGGGGTGGGTTGCCTTCGTGGGGGGAAGATGAGGAAGATGGCGAGATTGGGATTGGGCCCGGCGAAATTGAGGGGTGGCGGCAGTGGAGGGCAGGTGTTGGAGCCTGGGGATCCCCCGAGGGTGGCGAGCCTTCCCACCCCCGATTTTTGCCCCGGCAAAATACCCCCCGTACGAACTCCCCCCCCCCCCCGTACGGCATTGCGGAGAACGACCTCCTCGAAAAGAGACTCCGTCAGTGACGCCGGCGTGTTTTGACCGGACTTCGTCTTCGCCTCTGTCCCCCCGCCCCCCTCTACCCCTGCGCGCGATGGTGCGCACAGGCCCGACACATGCGTGCGGACGCACGGCCGATGTGCAGGTCTGGCCAAACGTCACACCCGAAGGCCGCTCGGAGAGGGGGGGCTTAGGCACGACGGCCATCGGCCGGAGGAACACATCCGGTGCGATCCTCCCGCACACTCAGTAAGAGCGGCCCACGAACCCGAAACATACTCAGTAATAGCGGCCCACGAACCCGAAACACACTCAGTTAGAGCGGCCCACGAACCCGAAACACACTCAGTAAGAGCGGCCCACGAACCCGAAACACACTCAGTAAGAGTGGCCCACGGACCCGAAACACATTCAGTAAGAGCGGTCACGGACCCAAAACACATTCAGTAAGAGCGGCCCACGGACCCGAAACACACTGAGTAAGAGCGGCCCACGAACCCGAAACACACTCAGTAATAGCGGCCCACGAGGCCGAAACACATTTAGTAAGAGCGGCCCAGGAACCCGAAACACATTCGGTAAGAGCGGCCCACGAATCCGAAACACACTCAGTAAGAGCGGCCCACGAACCCGAAAAACACTCAGTAAGAGCGGCCCACGAATCCGAAACACATTCAGTAAGAGCGGCCCACGAACCCTAAACACACTCAGTAAGAGCGGCCCACGAACCCAAAACACACTCAGTAAGAGCGGCCCACGAATCCGAAACACATTCAGTAAGAGCATCCCACGAACCCGAAACACACTCAGTAAGAGCGGCCCACGAACCCGAAACACATTCAGCAAGAGCGGCCCACGAACCCAAAACACACTCAGTAAGAGCGGCCGAGGAACCCAAAGCACACTCAGTAAGAGCGGCCCACGAACCCGAAACACACTCAGTAAGAGCGGCCCACGAACCCGAAACACACTCAGTAAGAGCGGCCCACGAACCCGAAACACATTCAGTAAGAGTGGCCCACGAACCCGAAACACATTCAGTAAGAACGGCCCACGAATCCGAAACACATTCAGTAAGAGCGGCCCACGAACCCGAAACATATTCAGTAAGAGCGGCCCACGAACCCGAAACACATTCAGTAAGAGCGGTCACAAACCCGAAACACACTCCGTTAGAGCGGCCCACGAACCCGAAACACACTCAGTAAGAGCGGCCCACGAATCCGAAACACATTCAGTAAGAGCGGCCCACGAACCCGAAACACACTCAGTAAGAGCGGCCCACGAACCCGAAACACATTCAGTAAGAGCGGCCCACGAACCCGAAACACACTCAGTAAGAGCGGCCCACGACCCCGAAACACACTCAGTAAGAGCGGCCCATGAACCCAAAACAAATTCAGTAAGAGCGGCCCACGAACCCGAAAAGCACTCAGTAAGAGCGGCCCACGAACCCAAAACACAGTCAGCAATAGCGGCCCACGAACCCGAAACACATTCAGTAAGAGTGGCCCACGAACCCGAAACACATTCAGTAAGAGCGGTCACAAACCCGAAACACATTCAGCAAGAGCGGCCCAAGAACCCGAAACACATTCAGTAAGAGTGGCCCACGAACCCAAAACACATTCAGTAAGCGTGGCCCACGAACCCAAAACACACTCAGTAAGAGCGGCCCACGAATCCGAAACACACTCAGTAAGAGCGGCCCACGAACCCGAAACACACTCAGTAATAGCGGCCCACGAACCCGAAACACATTCAGTAAGAGTGGCCCACGGACCCGAAACACATTCAGTAAGAGCGGTCACAAACCCGAAACACATTCAGCAACAGCGGCCCACGAACCCGAAACACACTGAGTAAGAGTGGCCCACGGACCCGAAACACATTCAGTAAGAGCGGTCACAAACCCGAAACACATTCAGTTAGAGCGGCCCACGAACCCAAAACACATTCAGTAAGAGCGGCCCACGAATCCGAAACACACTCAGTAAGAGCGGCCCACGAACCCGAAACACACTCAGTAAGAGCGGCCCACGAACCCAAAACACACTCAGTAAGAGCGGCCCACGAATCCGAAACACATTCAGTAAGAGCGGTCACAAACCCGAAACACATTCAGCAAGAGCGGCCCACGAACCCGAAACACACTCAGTAAGAGTGGCCCACGAACCCGAAACACATTCAGTAAGAGCGGTCACAAACCCGAAACACATTCAGTTAGAGCGGCCCACGAACCTGAAACACATTCAGTAAGAGCGGCCCACGAACCAAAAACACACTCAGTAAGAGCGGCCCACGGACCCGAAACACACCCAGTAAGAGCGGCCCACGAACCCGAAACACACTCAGTACGAGCGGCCCACGAACCCAAAACACATTCAGTAAGAGCGGCCCACGAACCCGAAACACACTCAGTAAGAGCGCTCCACGAACCCAAAACACACTCAGTTAGAGCGGCCCACGAACCCGAAACACACTCAGTAAGAGCGGCCCACGAACCCGAAACACACTCAGTAAGAGCGGCCCACGAACCCAAAACACACTCAGTAAGAGGGGCCCACGAACCCGAAACACATTCAGTAAGAGTGGCCCACGAACCCAAAACACATTCAGTAAGAGCGGCCCACGAACCCGAAACACACTCAGTAAGAGCGCTCCACGAACCCAAAACACACTCAGTAATAGCGGCCCACGAACCCCAAACACACTCAGTAAGAGCGGCCCACGAACCCGAAACACACTCAGTAAGAGCGGCCCACGAACCCAAAACACACTCAGTAAGAGCGGCCCACGAACCCGAAACACACTCAGTAAGAGTGGCCCACGGACCCGAAACAAATTCAGTAAGAGCGGCCCACGAACCCGAAACACACTCAGTAATAGCGGCCCACGAACCCGAAACGCATTCAGTAAGAGCGGCCCACGAACCCGAAACACATTCAGTAACAGCGGCCCACGAACCCGAAACACATTCAGTTAGAGCGGCCCACGAACCCGAAAAACACTCAGTAAGAGCGGCCCACGAATCCGAAACACATTCAGTAAGAGCGGCCCACGAACCCGAAACACACTCAGTAAGAGCGGCCCACGAACCCGAAACACACTCAATAATAGCGGCCCACGAACCCGAAACACACTCAGTAGGAGCGGCCCACGAACCTGAAACACACTCAGTAAGAGCGGCCCACGAACCCGAAACACACTCAGTAATAGCGGCCCACGAACCCAAAACACACTCAGTAAGAGCGGCCCAGGAACCCGAAACACACTCAGTAAGAGCGGCCCACGAACCCGAAACACACTCAGTAAGAGCGGCCCACGAACCCAAAACACACTCAGTAAGAGGGGCCCACGAACCCGAAACACATTCAGTAAGAGTGGCCCACGAACCCAAAACACATTCAGTAAGAGCGGCCCACGAACCCGAAACACACTCAGTAAGAGCGCTCCACGAACCCAAAACACACTCAGTTAGACCGGCCCACGAACCCGAAACACACTCAGTAGGAGCGGCCCACGAACCTGAAACACACTCAGTAAGAGCGGCCCACGAACCCGAAACACACTCAGTAATAGCGGCCCACGAACCCAAAACACACTCAGTAAGAGCGGCCCAGGAACCCGAAACACACTCAGTAAGAGCGGCCCACGAACCCGAAACACACTCAGTAAGAGCGGCCCATGAACCCAAAACACACTCAGTAAGAGCGGCCCACGAACCCGAAACGCACTCAGTAAGAGTGGCCCACGGACCCGAAACAAATTCAGTAAGAGCGGCCCACGAACCCGAAACACACTCAGTAATAGCGGCCCACGAACCCGAAACGCATTCAGTAAGAGCGGCCCACGAACCCGAAACACATTCAGTAACAGCGGCCCACGAACCCGAAACACATTCAGTTAGAGCGGCCCACGAACCCGAAAAACACTCAGTAAGAGCGGCCCACGAATCCGAAACACATTCAGTAAGAGCGGCCCACGAACCCGAAACACACTCAGTAAGAGCGCTCCACGAACCCAAAACACACTCAGTTAGACCGGCCCACGAACCCGAAACACACTCAGTAGGAGCGGCCCACGAACCTGAAACACACTCAGTAAGAGCGGCCCACGAACCCGAAACACACTCAGTAATAGCGGCCCACGAACCCAAAACACACTCAGTAAGAGCGGCCCAGGAACCCGAAACACACTCAGTAAGAGCGGCCCACGAACCCGAAACACACTCAGTAAGAGCGGCCCATGAACCCAAAACACACTCAGTAAGAGCGGCCCACGAACCCGAAACGCACTCAGTAAGAGTGGCCCACGGACCCGAAACAAATTCAGTAAGAGCGGCCCACGAACCCGAAACACACTCAGTAATAGCGGCCCACGAACCCGAAACGCATTCAGTAAGAGCGGCCCACGAACCCGAAACACATTCAGTAACAGCGGCCCACGAACCCGAAACACATTCAGTTAGAGCGGCCCACGAACCCGAAAAACACTCAGTAAGAGCGGCCCACGAATCCGAAACACATTCAGTAAGAGCGGCCCACGAACCCGAAACACACTCAGTAAGAGCGGCCCACGAACCCGAAACACACTCAGTAATAGCGGCCCACGAACCCGAAACACACTCAGTAAGAGCGGCCCACGAACCTGAAACACACTCAGTAAGAGCGGCCCACGAACCCGAAACACACTCAGTAATAGCGGCCCACGAACCCAAAACACACTCAGTAAGAGCGGCCCACGAACCCGAAACACACTCAGTAAGAGCGGCCCATGAACCCAAAACAAATTCAGTAAGAGCGGACCACGAACCCGAAACACACTCAGTAAGAGCGGCCCACGAACCCGAAACACATTCAGTAAGAGTGGCCCACGAACCCAAAACACATTCAATAATAGCGGCCCACGAACCCGAAACACACTGAGTAATAGCGGTCCATCAACCCGAAACACATTCAGTAAGAGTGGCCCATGAACCCGAAACACATTCAGTAAGAGCGGTCACAAACCCGAAACACATTCAGCAAGAGCGGCCCAAGAAACCGAAACACACTCAGTAAGAGTGGCCCACGAACCCAAAACACATTCAGTAAGCGTGGCCCACGAACCCAAAACACACTCAGTAAGAGTGGCCCACGAATCCGAAACACACTCAGTAAGAGCGGCCCACGAACCCGAAACACACTCAGTAATAGCGGCCCACGAACCCGAAACACATTCAGTAAGAGTGGCCCACGGACCCGAAACACATTCAGTAAGAGCGGTCACAAACCCGAAACACATTCAGCAACAGCGGCCCACGAACCCGAAACACATTGAGTAAGAGTGGCCCACGAGCCCGAAACACATTCAGTAAGAGCGGTCACAAACCCGAAACACATTCAGTTAGAGCGGCCCACGAACCCAAAACACACTCAGTAAGAGCGGCCCACGAATCCGAAACACACTCAGTAAGCGTGGCCCACGAACCCGAAACACACTAAGTAAGAGCGGCCCACGAATCCGAAACACATTCAGTAAGAGCGGCCCACGAACCCGAAACACATTCAGCAAGAGCGGCCCACGAACCCGAAACACACTGAGTAAGAGTGGCCCACGAACCCGAAACACATTCAGTAAGAGCGGTCACAAACCCGAAACACATTCAGTTAGAGCGGTCACAAACCCGAAACACATTCAGCAACAGCGGCCCACGAACCCGAAACACATTGAGTAAGAGTGGCCCACGAGCCCGAAACACATTCAGTAAGAGCGGTCACAAACCCGAAACACATTCAGTTAGAGCGGCCCACGAACCCAAAACACACTCAGTAAGAGCGGCCCACGAACCCGAAACACATTCAGTAAGAGCGGCCCACGAACCCAAAACACACTAAGTAAGAGCGGCCCACGAATCCGAAACACATTCAGTAAGAGCGGCCCACGAACCCGAAACACATTCAGCAAGAGCGGCCCACGAACCCGAAACACACTGAGTAAGAGTGGCCCACGAACCCGAAACACATTCAGTAAGAGCGGTCACAAACCCGAAACACATTCAGTTAGAGCGGCCCATGAACCCGAAACACATTCAGTAAGAGCGGCCCACGAACCAAAAACACACTCAGTAAGAGCGGCCCACGGACCCGAAACACACCCAGTAAGAGCGGCCCACGAACCCGAAACACACTCAGTACGAGCGGCCCACGAACCCGAAACACATTCAGTAAGAGTGGCCCACGAACCCAAAACACATTCAGTAAGAGCGGCCCACGAACCCGAAACACACTCAGTAAGAGCGCTCCACGAACCCAAAACACACTCAGTTAGAGCGGCCCACGAACCCGAAACACACTCAATAAGAGTGGCCCACGAACCCGAAACACACTCAGTAAGAGCGGCCCACGAACCCAAAACACACTCAGTAAGAGCGGCCCACGAACCCGAAACACACTCAGTAAGAGCGGCCCACGGACCCGAAACACATTCAGTAAGAGCGGTCACGGACCCGAAACACATTCAGTAAGAAGGGCCCACGAACCCCAACCACACTGAGTAAGAGCGGCCCACGAACCCGAAACACACTCAGTAATAGCGGCCCACGAACCCGAAACGCATTCAGTAAGAGCGGCCCACGAACCCGAAACACATTCAGTAAGAGCGGCCCACGAACCCGAAACACATTCAGTTAGAGCGGCCCACGAACCCGAAAAACACTCAATAAGAGCGGCCCACGAATCCGAAACACACTCAGTAATAGCGGCCCACGAACCCGAAACACACTCAGTAAGAGCGGCCCACGAACCTGAAACACACTCAGTAAGAGCGGCCCACGAACCCGAAACACACTCAGTAATAGCGGCCCACGAACCCAAAACACACTCAGTAAGAGCGGCCCAGGAACCCGAAACACACTCAGTAAGAGCGGCCCACGAACCCGAAACACACTCAGTAAGAGCGGACCACGAACCCGAAACACACTCAGTAAGAGCGGCCCACGAACCCGAAACACATTCAGTAAGAGTGGCCCACGAACCCAAAACACATTCAGTAATAGCGGCCCACGAACCCGAAACACACTGAGTAATAGCGGTCCATCAACCCGAAACACATTCAGTAAGAGCGGTCACAAACCCGAAACACATTCAGCAAGAGCGGCCAAGAACCCGAAACACATTCAGTAAGAGTGGCCCACGAACCCGAAACACATTCAGTAAGAGCGGTCACAAACCCGAAACACATTCAGTTAGAGCGGCCCACGAACCCAAAACACACTCAGTAAGAGCGGCCCACGAATCCGGAAAACATTCAGTAAGAGCGGCCCACGAACCCGAAACACACTCAATAAGAGCGGCCCACGAACCCGAAACACATTCAGTAAGAGCGGCCCACGAACCCGAAACACACTCAGTAAGAGCGGCCCACGAACCCGAAACACACTAAGAGCGGCCCACGAATCCGAAACACACTCAGTAAGAGCGGCCCATGAACCCAAAACACATTCAGTTAGAGCGGCCCACGAACCCGAAAAACACTCAGTAAGAGCGGCCCACGAACCCGAAACACATTCAGTAAGAGCGGCCCACGAATCCGAAACACATTCAGTAAGAGCGGCCCACGAACCCGAAACACACTCAGTAAGAGCGGCCCACGAACCCGAAACACACTCAGTAATAGCGGCCCACGAACCCGAAACACACTCAGTAAGAGCGGCCCACGAACCTGAAACACACTCAGTAAGAGCGGCCCACGAACCCGAAACACAGTCAGTAATAGCGGCCCACGAACCCAAAACACACTCAGTAAGAGCGGCCCAGGAACCCGAAACACACTCAGTAAGAGCGGCCCACGAACCCGAAACACACTCAGTAAGAGCGGACCACGAACCCGAAACACACTCAGTAAGAGCGGCCCACGAACCCGAAACACATTCAGTAAGAGTGGCCCACGAACCCAAAACACATTCAGTAATAGCGGCCCACGAACCCGAAACACACTGAGTAATAGCGGTCCATCAACCCGAAACACATTCAGTAAGAGTGGCCCACGAACCCGAAACACATTCAGTAAGAGCGGTCACAAACCCGAAACACATTCAGCAGGAGCGGCCCAAGAACCCGAAACACACTCAGTAAGAGTGGCCCACGAACCCAAAACACATTCAGTAAGCGTGGCCCACGAACCCAAAACACACTCAGTAAGAGCGGCCCACGAATCCGAAACACACTCAGTAAGAGCGGCCCACGAACCCGAAATACACTCAGTAATAGCGGCCCACGAACCCGAAACACATTCAGTAAGAGTGGCCCACGGACCCGAAACACATTCAGTAAGAGCGGTCACAAACCCGAAACACATTCAGCAACAGCGGCCCACGAACCCGAAACACACTGAGTAAGAGTGGCCCACGAACCCGAAACACATTCAGTAAGAGCGGTCACAAACCCGAAACACATTCAGTTAGAGCGGCCCACGAACCCAAAACACACTCAGTAAGAGCGGCCCACGAATCCGAAACACACTCAGTAAGCGTGGCCCACGAACCCGAAACACACTCAGTAAGAGCGGCCCACGAACCCAAAACACACTCAGTAAGAGCGGCCCACGAATCCGAAACACATTCAGTAAGAGCGGCCCACGAACCCGAAACACATTCAGCAAGAGCGGCCCACGAACCCGAAACACACTGAGTAAGAGTGGCCCACGAACCCGAAACACATTCATTAAGAGCGGTCACAAACCCGAAACACATTCAGTTAGAGCGGCCCACGAACCCGAAACACATTCAGTAAGAGCGGCCCACGAACCAAAAACACACTCAGTAAGAGCGGCCCACGGACCCCAAACACACCCAGTAAGAGCGGCCCACGAACCCGAAACACACTCAGTACGAGCGGCCCACGAACCCGAATCACATTCAGTAAGAGTGGCCCACGAACCCAAAACACATTCAGTAAGAGCGGCCCACGAACCCGAAACACACTCAGTAAGAGCGCTCCACGAACCCAAAACACACTCAGTTAGAGCGGCCCACGAACCCGAAACACACTCAGTAAGAGCGGCCCACGAACCCAAAACACACTCAGTAAGAGCGGCCCACGAACCCAAAACACACTAAGTAAGAGCGGCCCACGAACACGAAACACACTCAGTACGAGCGGCCCACGAACCCGAATCACATTCAGTAAGAGTGGCCCACGAACCCAAAACACATTCAGTAAGAGCGGCCCACGAACCCGAAACACACTCAGTAAGAGCGCTCCACGAACCCAAAACACACTCAGTTAGAGCGGCCCACGAACCCGAAACACACTCAGTAAGAGCGGCCCACGAACCCGAAACACACTCAGTAAGAGCGGCCCACGAACCCAAAACACACTCAGTAAGAGCGGCCCACGAACACGAAACACACTCAGTAAGAGTGGCCCACGGACCCGAAACACATTCAGTAAGAGCGGTCACGGACCCGAAACACATTAAGTAAGAGCGGCCCACGGACCCGAAACACATTCAGTAAGAGCGGCCCACGAACCAAAAACACACTCAGTAAGAGCGGCCCACGAATCCGAAACACACTCAGTAAGCGTGGCCCACGAACCCGAAACACACTCAGTAAGAGCGGCCCACGAACCCAAAACACACTCAGTAAGAGCGGCCCACGAATCCGAAACACATTCAGTAAGAGCGGCCCACGAACCCGAAACACATTCAGCAAGAGCGGCCCACGAACCCGAAACACACTGAGTAAGAGTGGCCCACGAACCCGAAACACATTCATTAAGAGCGGTCACAAACCCGAAACACATTCAGTTAGAGCGGCCCACGAACCCGAAACACATTCAGTAAGAGCGGCCCACGAACCAAAAACACACTCAGTAAGAGCGGCCCACGGACCCCAAACACACCCAGTAAGAGCGGCCCACGAACCCGAAACACACTCAGTACGAGCGGCCCACGAACCCGAATCACATTCAGTAAGAGTGGCCCACGAACCCAAAACACATTCAGTAAGAGCGGCCCACGAACCCGAAACACACTCAGTTAGAGCGGCCCACGAACCCAAAACACACTCAGTTAGAGCGGCCCACGAACCCGAAACACACTCAGTAAGAGCGGCCCACGAACCCGAAACACACTCAGTAAGAGCGGCCCACGAACCCAAAACACACTAAGTAAGAGCGGCCCACGAACCCGAAACACACTCAGTACGAGCGGCCCACGAACCCGAATCACATTCAGTAAGAGTGGCCCACGAACCCAAAACACATTCAGTAAGAGCGGCCCACGAACCCGAAACACACTCAGTAAGAGCGCTCCACGAACCCAAAACACACTCAGTTAGAGCGGCCCACGAACC
Organism: Eutreptiella sp. 'Long Island Sound 2002'; assembly: GCA_964036045.1. Classification (NCBI taxonomy): domain Eukaryota; phylum Euglenozoa; class Euglenophyceae; order Eutreptiales; family Eutreptiaceae; genus Eutreptiella; species Eutreptiella sp. 'Long Island Sound 2002'. The sequence goes on along the minus strand of OZ038382.1, from coordinate 56,296,189 downwards.
CGAAACACACTCAGTAAGAGCGGCCCACGAACCCGAAACACACTCAGTAAGAGCGGCCCACGAACCCAAAACACACTCAGTAAGAGCGGCCCACGAACACGAAACACACTCAGTAAGAGTGGCCCACGGACCCGAAACACATTCAGTAAGAGCGGTCACGGACCCGAAACACATTAAGTAAGAGCGGCCCACGGACCCGAAACACATTCAGTAAGAGCGGCCCACGAACCAAAAACACACTCAGTAAGAGCGGCCCACGGACCCCAAACACACCCAGTAAGAGCGGCCCACGAACCCGAAACACACTCAGTACGAGCGGCCCACGAACCCGAATCACATTCAGTAAGAGTGGCCCACGAACCCAAAACACATTCAGTAAGAGCGGCCCACGAACCCGAAACACACTCAGTAAGAGCGCTCCACGAACCCAAAACACACTCAGTTAGAGCGGCCCACGAACCCGAAACACACTCAGTAAGAGCGGCCCACGAACCCGAAACACACTCAGTAAGAGCGGCCCACGAACCCAAAACTCACTCAGTAAGAGCGGCCCACGAACACGAAACACACTCAGTAAGAGTGGCCCACGGACCCGAAACACATTCAGTAAGAGCGTTCACGGACCCGAAACACATTCAGTAAGAGCGGCCCACGGACCCCAACCACACTGAGTAAGAGCGGCCCACGAACCCGAAACACATTCAGTTAGAGCGGCCCACGAACCCAAAACACACTCAGTAAGAGCGGCCCACGAACCCGAAACACATTCAGTAAGAGCGGCCCACGAACCCGAAACACATTCAGTTAGAGCGGCCCACGAACCCGAAAAACACTCAGTAAGAGCGGCCCACGAATCCGAAACACATTCAGTAAGAGCGGCCCACGAACCCGAAACACACTCAGTAAGAGCGGCCCACGAAACCGAAACACACTCAGTAATAGCGGCCCACGAACCCGAAACACACTCAGTAAGAGCGGCCCACGAACCTGAAACACACTCAGTAAGAGCGGCCCACGAACCCGAAACACACTCAGTAATAGCGGCCCACGAACCCAGAACACACTCAGTAAGAGCGGCCCAGGAACCCGAAACACACTCAGTAAGAGCGGCCCACGAACCCGAAACACACTCAGTAAGAGCGGACCACGAACCCGAAACACACTCAGTAGGAGCGGCCCACGAACCCGAAACACATTCAGTAAGAGTGGCCCACGAACCCAAAACACATTCAGTAATAGCGGCCCACGAACCCGAAACACACTCAGTAAGAGTGGCCCACGAGCCCAAAACACATTCAGTAAGAGCGGTCACAAACCCGAAACACATTCAGCAAGAGCGGCCCACGAACCCGAAACACATTCAGTAAGAGTGGCCCACGAACCCGAAACACATTCAGTAAGAGCGGTCACAAACCCGAAACACATTCAGTTAGAGCGGCCCACGAACCCAAAACACACTCAGTAAGAGCGGCCCACGAATCCGGAAAACATTCAGTAAGAGCGGCCCACGAACCCGAAACACACTCAATAAGAGCGGCCCACGAACCCGAAACACATTCAGTAAGAGCGGCCCACGAACCCGAAACACACTCAGTAAGAGCGGCCCACGAACCCGAAACACACTCAGTAAGAGCGGCCCACGAATCCGAAACACACTCAGTAAGAGCGGCCCATGAACCCAAAACAAATTCAGTAAGAGCGGCCCACGAACCCGAAAAGCACTCAGCAATAGCGGCCCACGAACCGGAAACACATTCAGTAAGAGTGGCCCACGAACCCGAAACACATTCAGTAAGAGCGGCCCACGAACCCGAAACACATTCAGTAAGAGCGGTCACAAACCCGAAACACACTCAGCAAGAGCGGCCCACGAACCCGAAACACACTCAGTAAGAGTGGCCCACGAGCCCAAAACACACTCAATAAGCGTGGCCCACGAACCCAAAACACACTCAGTAAGAGCGGCCCACGAACCCGAAACACACTCAGTAAGAGCGGCCCACGAACCCAAAACACACTCAGTAAGAGCGGCCCATGAATCCGAAACACACTCAGTAATAGCGGCCCACGAACCCCAAACACACTCAGTAATAGCGGCCCATGAACCCGAAACACATTCAGTAAGAGTGGCCCATGAACCCGAAACACACTCAGTAAGAGTGGCCCACGAGCCCAAAACACATTCAGTAAGCGTGGCCCACGAACCCGAAACACACTCAGTAAGAGCGGCCCATGAATCCGAAACACACTCAGTAATAGCGGCCCACGAACCCCAAACACACTCAGTAATAGCGGCCCATGAACCCGAAACACATTCAGTAAGAGTGGCCCACGAACCCGAAACACACTCAGTAAGAGTGGCCCACGAGCCCAAAACACATTCAGTAAGAGCGGCCCACGAACCCGAAACACATTCAGTTAGAGCGGCCCACGAACCCGAAAAACACTCAGTAAGAGCGGCCCACGAATCCGAAACACATTCAGTAAGAGCGGCCCACGAACCCGAAACACACTCAGTAAGAGCGGCCCACGAACCCGAAACACACTCAGTAATAGCGGCCCACGAACCCGAAACACACTCAGTAAGAGCGGCCCACGAACCTGAAACACACTCAGTAAGAGCGGCCCACGAACCCGAAACACACTCAGTAATAGCGGCCCACGAACCCAAAACACACTCAGTAAGAGCGGCCCAAGAACCCGAAACACACTCAGTAAGAGCGGCCCACGAACCCGAAACACACTCAGTAAGAGCGGACCACGAACCCGAAACACACTCAGTAAGAGCGGCCCACGAACCCGAAACACATTCAGTAAGAGTGGCCCACGAACCCAAAACACATTCAGTAATAGCGGCCCACGAACCCGAAACACACTGAGTAATAGCGGTCCATCAACCCGAAACACATTCAGTAAGAGCGGTCACAAACCCGAAACACATTCAGCAAGAGCGGCCCACGAACCCGAAACACATTCAGTAAGAGTGGCCCACGAACCCGAAACACATTCAGTAAGAGCGGTCACAAACCCGAAACACATTCAGTTAGAGCGGCCCACGAACCCAAAACACACTCAGTAAGAGCGGCCCACGAATCCGGAAAACATTCAGTAAGAGCGGCCCACGAACCCGAAACACACTCAATAAGAGCGGCCCACGAACCCGAAACACATTCAGTAAGAGCGGCCCACGAACCCGAAACACACTCAGTAAGAGCGGCCCACGAACCCGAAACACACTCAGTAAGAGCGGCCCACGAACCCGAAACACACTCAGTAAGAGCGGCCCATGAACCCAAAACAAATTCAGTAAGAGCGGCCCCGTACCCGAAAAGCACTCAGCAATAGCGGCCCACGAACCGGAAACACACTCAGTAATAGCGGCCCACGAACCCGAAACACATTTAGTAAGAGTGGCCCACGAACCCGAAACACATTCAGTAAGAGCGGTCACAAACCCGAAACACACTCAGCAAGAGCGGCCCACGAACCCGAAACACACTCAGTAAGAGTGGCCCACGAGCCCAAAACACACTCAATAAGCGTGGCCCACGAACCCAAAACACACTCAGTAAGAGCGGCCCACAAACCCGAAACACACTCAGTAAGAGCGGCCCACGAACCCAAAACACACTCAGTAAGAGCGGCCCATGAATCCGAAACACACTCAGTAATAGCGGCCCACGAACCCGAAACACACTCAGTAATAGCGGCCCACAAACCCGAAACACATTCAGTAAGAGTGGCCCACGAACCCGAAACACACTCAGTAAGAGTGGCCCACGAGCCCAAAACACATTCAGTAAGCGTGGCCCACGAACCCAAAACACACTCAGTAAGAGCGGCCCACGAACCCGAAACACACTGAGTAAGAGCGGCCCACGAACCCAAAACACACTCAGTAAGAGCGGCCCACGAACCCGAAACACACTCAGTAATAGCGGCCCACGAACCCGAAACACATTCAGTAAGAGTGGCCCACGGACCCGAAACACATTCAGTAAGAGGGGTCACAAACCCGAAACACATTCAGCAACATCGGCCCACGAACCCGAAACACACTGAGTAAGAGTGGCCCACGAACCCGAAACACATTCAGTAAGAGCGGTCACAAACCCGAAACACATTCAGTTAGAGCGGCCCACGAACCCAAAACACACTCAGTAAGAGCGGCCCACGAATCCGAAACACACTCAGTAAGAGCGGTCACAAACCCGAAACACATTCAGCAAGAGCGGCCCACGAACCCGAAACACACTCAGTAAGAGTGGCCCACGAGCCCAAAACACATTCAGTAAGCGTGGCCCACGAACCCGAAACACACTCAGTAAGAGCGGCCCACGAACCCGAAACACACTCAGTAAGAGCGGCCCACAAACCCAAAACACATTCAGTAAGAGCGGCCCACAAACCCGAAACACACTCAGTAAGAGCGGCCCACGAACCCAAAACACATTCAGTAAGAGCGGCCCACAAACCCGAAACACAGTCAGTAATAGCGGCCCACGAAACCGAAACACACTCAGTAAGAGCGGCCCACGAACCCGAAACACACTGAGTAATAGCGGCCCACGAACCCGAAACACACTCAGTAAGAGCGGCCCACGAACCCAAGACACACTCAGTAAGAGCGGTCCACGAACCCGAAACACATTCAGTAAGAGCGGCCCACGAACCCGAAACACATTCAGTAAGAGTGGCCCACGAACCCGAAACACACTCAGTAAGAGTGGCCCACGAACCCGAAACACATTCGGTAAGAGCGGTCACAAACCCGAAACACACTCAGTAAGAGCGGCCCACGAACCCGAAACACACTCAGTAATAGCGGCCCACGAACCCGAAACACACTCAGTAAGAGCGGCCCACGAACCTGAAACACACTCAGTAAGAGCGGCCCACGAACCCGAAACACACTCAGTAAGAGCGGTCCACGAACCCGAAACACATTCAGTAAGAGCGGCCCAGGAACCCGAAACACACTCAGTAAGAGCGGCCCACGAAACCGAAACACACTCAGTAAGAGCGGACCACGAACCCGAAACACACTCAGTAAGAGCGGCCCACGAACCCGAAACACACTCAGTAAGAGTGGCCCACGAACCCAAAACACATTCAGTAATAGCGGCCCACGAACCCGAAACACACTGAGTAAGAGCGGTCCACGAACCCGAAACACATTCAGTAAGAGCGGTCACAAACCCGAAACACATTCAGCAAGAGCGGCCCACGAACCCGAAACACATTCAGTAAGAGTGGCCCACGAACCCGAAACAAATTGAGTAAGAGCGGTCACAAACCCGAAACACATTCAGTTAGAGCGGCCCACAAACCCGAAACACACTCAGTAAGAGCGGCCCACGAATCCGAAACACATTCAGTAAGAGCGGCCCACGAACCCGAAACACACTCAGTAAGAGCGGCCCACGAACCCGAAACACATTCAGTAAGAGCGGCCCACGAACCCGAAACACACTCAGTAAGAGCCGCCCACGAACCCGAAACACACTCAGTAAGAGCGGCCCACGAATCCGAAACACACTCAGTAAGAGCGGCCCATGAACCCAAAACAAATTCAGTAAGAGCGGCCCATGAACCCGAAACACAACCAGTAAGAGTGGCCCATGAACCCGAAACACACTCAGTAAGAGCGGCCCACGAACCTGAAACACACTCAGTAATAGCGGCCCACGAACCCGAAACACATTCAGTAAGAGAGGCCCACGAACCCGAAACACATTCAGTAAGAGCGGTTACAAACCCGAAACACATTCAGCAAGAGCTTCCCACGAACCCGAAACACACTCAGTAAGAGTGGCCCACGAGCCCAAAACACATTCAGTAAGCGTGGCCCACGAACCCAAAACACACTCAGTAAGAGCGGCCCACGAACCCGAAACACACTCAGTAAGAGCGGCCCACGAACCCGAAACACACTCAGTAATAGCGGCCCACGAACCCGAAACACATTCAGTAAGAGTGGCCCACGGACCCGAAACACATTCAGCAAGAGCGGTCACAAACCCGAAACACATTCAGCAACAGCGGCACACGAACCCAAAACACACTGAGTAAGCCTGGCCCACGAACCCGAAACACATTCAGTAAGAGCGGTCACAAACCCGAAACACATTCAGTTAGAGCGGCCCACGAACCCAAAACGCAGTCAGTAAGAGCGGCCCACGAATCCGAAACACACTCAGTAAGAGCGGCCCACGAACCCGAAACACACGCAGTAAGAGCGGCCCACGAACCCAAGACACACTCAGTAAGAGCGGCCCACGAACCCGAAACACATTCAGTAAGAGCGGCCCACGAACCCGAAACACATTCAGTAAGAGTGGCCCACGAACCCGAAACACACTCAGTAAGAGTGGCCCACGAACCCGAAACACATTCGGTAAGAGCGGTCACAAACCCGAAACACATTCAGTTAGAGCGGCCCACGAACCCGAAACACACTCAGTTAGAGCGGCCCACGAACCCGAAACACACTCAGTAAGAGCGGCCCGCGAACCCGAAACACACTCAGTAAGAGCGGCCCACGAACCCGAAACACATTCAGTAACAGCGGCCCACGAACCCGAAACACATTCAGTAAGAGTGGCCCACGAACCCAAAACACATTCAGTAATAGCGGCCCACGAACCCGAAACACACTCAGTAAGAGCGGTCCACGAACCCGAAACACATTCAGTAAGAGCGGTCACAAACCCGAAACACATTCAGTAAGAGCGGCCCACGAACCCGAAACACATTCAGTAAGAGTTGCCCACGAACCCGAAACACATTCAGTAAGAGCGGCCCACGAACCCAAAAAACATTCAGTAAGAGCGGCCCACGAACCCGAAACACACTCAGTAAGAGCGGCCCACGAACCCGAAACACATTCAGTAACAGCGGCCCACGAACCCGAAACACACTCAGTAAGAGCGGCCCACGAACCCGAAACACACTCAGTAAGAGCGGCCCACGAACCCGAAACACACTCAGTAAGAGCCTACGAACCCGAAACACACTCAGTAAGAGCGGCCCACGAATCCGAAACACACTCAGTAAGAGCGGCCCATGAACCCAAAACAAATTCAGTAAGAGTGGCCCACGAACCCGAAAAGCACTCAGTAAGAGCGGCCCACGAACCCGAAACACAGTCAGTAATAGCGGCCCACGAACCCGAAACACATTTAGTAAGAGTGGCCCACGAACCCGAAACACATTCAGTAAGAGCGGTCACGAACCCGAAACACATTCAGCAAGAGCGGCCCACGAACCCGAAACACACTCAGTAAGAGTGGCCCACGAACCCAAAACACATTCAGTAAGCGTGGCCCACGAACCCAAAACACACTCAGTAAGAGCGGCCCACGAACCAGAAACACACTCAGTAAGAGCGGCCCACGAACCCGAAACACACTGAGTAATGGCGGCCCACGAACCCGAAACACATTCAGTTAGAGCGGCCCACAAACCCGAAACACACTCAGTAAGAGCGGCCCACGAATCCGAAACACATTCAGTAAGAGCGGCCCACGAACCCGAAACACACTCAGTAAGAGCGGCCCACGAACCCGAAACACATTCAGTAAGAGCGGCCCACGAACCCGAAACACACTCAGTAAGAGCGGCCCACGAACCCGAAACACACTCAGTAAGAGCGGCCCACGAATCCGAAACACACTCAGTAAGAGCGGCCCATGAACCCAAAACAAATTCAGTAAGAGCGGCCCACGAACCCGAAACACAACCAGTAAGAGTGGCCCACGAACCCGAAACACACTCAGTAAGAGCGGCCCACGAACCCGAAACACACTCAGTAATAGCGGCCCACGAACCCGAAACACATTCAGTAAGAGAGGCCCACGAACCCGAAACACATTCAGTAAGAGCGGTTACAAACCCGAAACACATTCAGCAAGAGCTTCCCACGAACCCGAAACACACTCAGTAAGAGTGGCCCACGAGCCCAAAACACACTCAGTAAGCGTGGCCCACGAACCCAAAACACACTCAGTAAGAGCGGCCCACGAACCCGAAACACACTCAGTAAGAGCGGCCCACGAACCCGAAACACACTCAGTAATAGCGGCCCACGAACCCGAAACACATTCAGTAAGAGTGGCCCACGGACCCGAAACACATTCAGTAAGAGCGGTCACAAACCCGAAACACATTCAGCAACAGCGGCCCACGAACCCAAAACACACTGAGTAAGCCTGGCCCACGAACCCGAAACACATTCAGCAAGAGCGGTCACAAACCCGAAACACATTCAGTTAGAGCGGCCCACGAACCCAAAACGCACTCAGTAAGAGCGGCCCACGAATCCGAAACACACTCAGTAAGAGCGGCCCACGAACCCGAAACACACTCAGTAAGAGCGGCCCACGAACCCAAGACACACTCAGTAAGAGCGGCCCACGAACCCGAAACACATTCAGTAAGAGCGGCCCACGAACCCGAAACACATTCAGTAAGAGTGGCCCACGAACCCGAAACACACTCAGTAAGAGTGGCCCACGAACCCGAAACACATTCGGTAAGAGCGGTCACAAACCCGAAACACATTCAGTTAGAGCGGCCCACGAACCCGAAACACACTCAGTTAGAGCGGCCCACGAACCCGAAACACACTCAGTAAGAGCGGCCCACGAACCCGAAACACACTCAGTAAGAGCGGCCCACGAACCCGAAACACATTCAGTAACAGCGGCCCACGAACCCGAAACACATTCAGTAAGAGTGGCCCACGAACCCAAAACACATTCAGTAATAGCGGCCCACGAACCCGAAACACACTCAGTAAGAGCGGTCCACGAACCCGAAACACATTCAGTAAGAGCGGTCACAAACCCGAAACACATTCAGTAAGAGCGGCCCACGAACCCGAAACACATTCAGTAAGAGTTGCCCACGAACCCGAAACACATTCAGTAAGAGCGGCCCACGAACCCAAAAAACATTCAGTAAGAGCGGCCAACGAACCCGAAACACACTCAGTAAGAGCGGCCCACGAACCCGAAACACATTCAGTAAGAGCGGCCCACGAACCCGAAACACACTCAGTAAGAGCGGCCCACGAACCCGAAACACACTCAGTAAGAGCGGCCCACGAACCCGAAACACACTCAGTAAGAGCCTACGAACCCGAAACACACTCAGTAAGAGCGGCCCACGAATCCGAAACACACTCAGTAAGAGCGGCCCATGAACCCAAAACAAATTCAGTAAGAGTGGCCCACGAACCCGAAAAGCACTCAGTAAGAGCGGCCCACGAACCCGAAACACAGTCAGTAATAGCGGCCCACGAACCCGAAACACATTTAGTAAGAGTGGCCCACGAACCCGAAACACATTCAGTAAGAGCGGTCACAAACCCGAAACACAGTCAGTAATAGCGGCCCACGAACCCGAAACACACTCAGTAAGAGTGGCCCACGAACCCAAAACACATTCAGTAAGCGTGGCCCACGAACCCAAAACACACTCAGTAAGAGCGGCCCACGAACCCGAAACACACTCAGTAAGAGCGGCCCACGAACCCGAAACACACTGAGTAATGGCGGCCCACGAACCCGAAACACACTCAGTAAGAGCGGCCCACGAACCCGACACACATTCAGCAAGAGCGGCCCACGAACCCGAAACACATTCAGTAAGAGTGGCCCACGAACCCGAAACACACTCAGTAAGAGTGGCCCACGAACCCGAAACACATTCGGTAAGAGCGGTCACAAACCCGAAACACACTCAGTAAGAGCGGCCCACGAACCCGAAACACACTCAGTAATAGCGGCCCACGAACCCGAAACACACTCAGTAAGAGCGACCCACGAACCTGAAACACACTCAGTAAGAGCGGCCCACGAACCCGAAACACACTCAGTAAGAGCGGTCCACGAACCCGAAACACATTCAGTAAGAGCGGCCCAGGAACCCGAAACACACTCAGTAAGAGCGGCCCACGAAACCGAAACACACTCAGTAAGAGCGGACCACGAACCCGAAACACACTCAGTAAGAGCGGCCCACGAACCCGAAACACACTCAGTAAGAGTGGCCCACGAACCCAAAACACATTCAGTAATAGCGGCCCACGAACCCGAAACACACTGAGTAAGAGCGGTCACAAACCCGAAACACATTGAGCAAGAGCGGCCCACGAACCCGAAACACATTCAGTAAGAGTGGCCCACGAACCCGAAACAAATTCAGTAAGAGCGGTCACAAACTCGAAACACATTCAGTTAGAGCGGCCCACAAACCCGAAACACACTCAGTAAGAGCGGCCCACGAATCCGAAACACATTCAGTAAGAGCGGCCCACGAACCCGAAACACACTCAGTAAGAGCGGCCCACGAACCCGAAACACATTCAGTAAGAGCGGCCCACGAACCCGAAACACACTCAGTAAGAGCGGCCCACGAACCCGAAACACACTCAGTAAGAGCGGCCCACGAATCCGAAACACACTCAGTAAGAGCGGCCCATGAACCCAAAACAAATTCAGTAAGAGCGGCCCACGAACCCGAAACACAACCAGTAAGAGTGGCCCACGAACCCGAAACACACTCAGTAAGAGCGGCCCACGAACCCGAAACACACTCAGTAATAGCGGCCCACGAACCCGAAACACATTCAGTAAGAGAGGCCCGCGAACCCGAAACACATTCAGTAAGAGCGGTTACAAACCCGAAACACATTCAGCAAGAGCTTCCCACGAACCCGAAACAAACTCAGTAAGAGTGGCCCACGAGCCCAAAACACATTCAGTAAGCGTGGCCCACGAACCCAAAACACACTCAGTAAGAGCGGCCCACGAACCCGAAACACACTCAGTAAGAGCGGCCCACGAACCCGAAACACACTCAGTAATAGCGGCCCACGAACCCGAAACACATTCAGTAAGAGTGGCCCACGGACCCGAAACACATTCAGTAAGAGCGGTCACAAACCCGAAACACATTCAGCAACAGCGGCCCACGAACCCGAAACACACTGAGTAAGCCTGGCCCACGAACCCGAAACACATTCAGTAAGAGCGGTCACAAACCCGAAACACATTCAGTTAGAGCGGCCCACGAACCCAAAACGCACTCAGTAAGAGCGGCCCACGAATCCGAAACACACTCAGTAAGAGCGGCCCACGAACCCGAAACACACTCAGTAAGAGCGGCCCACGAACCCAAGACACACTCAGTAAGAGCGGCCCACGAACCCGAAACACATTCAGTAAGAGCGGCCCACGAACCCGAAACACATTCAGTAAGAGTGGCCCACGAACCCGAAACACACTCAGTAAGAGTGGCCCACGAACCCGAAACACATTCGGTAAGAGCGGTCACAAACCCGAAACACATTCAGTTAGAGCGGCCCACGAACCCGAAACACACTCAGTTAGAGCGGCCCACGAACCCGAAACACACTCAGTAAGAGCGGCCCACGAACCCGAAACACACTCAGTAAGAGCGGCCCACGAACCCGAAACACATTCAGTAACAGCGGCCCACGAACCCGAAACACATTCAGTAAGAGTGGCCCACGAACCCAAAACACATTCAGTAATAGCGGCCCACGAACCCGAAACACACTCAGTAAGAGCGGTCCACGAACCCGAAACACATTCAGTAAGAGCGGTCACAAACCCGAAACACATTCAGTAAGAGCGGCCCACGAACCCGAAACACATTCAGTAAGAGTTGCCCACGAACCCGAAACACATTCAGTAAGAGCGGCCCACGAACCCAAAAAACATTCAGTAAGAGCGGCCCACGAACCCGAAACACACTCAGTAAGAGCGGCCCACGAACCCGAAACACATTCAGTAAGAGCGGCCCACGAACCCGAAACACACTCAGTAAGAGCGGCCCACGAACCCGAAACACACTCAGTAAGAGCGGCCCACGAACCCGAAACACACTCAGTAAGAGCCTATGAACCCGAAACACACTCAGTAAGAGCGGCCCACGAATCCGAAACACACTCAGTAAGAGCGGCCCATGAACCCAAAACAAATTCAGTAAGAGTGGCCCACGAACCCGAAAAGCACTCAGTAAGAGCGGCCCACGAACCCGAAACACAGTCAGTAATAGCGGCCCACGAACCCGAAACACATTTAGTAAGAGTGGCCCACGAACCCGAAACACATTCAGTAAGAGCGGTCACGAACCCGAAACACATTCAGCAAGAGCGGCCCACGAACCCGAAACACACTCAGTAAGAGTGGCCCACGAACCCAAAACACATTCAGTAAGCGTGGCCCACGAACCCAAAACACACTCAGTAAGAGCGGCCCACGAACCCGAAACACACTCAGTAAGAGCGGCCCACGAACCCGACACACACTCAGTAATAGCGGCCCACGAACCCGAAACACATTCAGTAAGAGTGGCCCACGGACCCGAAACACATTCAGTAAGAGCGGTCACAAACCCGAAACACATTCAGCAAGAGCGGCCCACGAACCCGAAACACACTCAGTAAGAGTGGCCCACGAACCCAAAACACATTCAGTAAGCGTGGCCCACGAACCCAAAACACACTCAGTAAGAGCGGCCCACGAACCCGAAACACACTCAGTAAGAGCGGCCCACGAACCCGACACACACTCAGTAATAGCGGCCCACGAACCCGAAACACATTCAGTAAGAGTGGCCCACGGACCCGAAACACATTCAGTAAGAGCGGTCACAAACCCGAAACACACTCAGTAAGAGCGGCCCACGAATCCGAAACACACTCAGTAAGAGCGGCCCACGAATCCGAAACACACTCAGTAAGAGCGGCCCACGAACCCAAGACACACTCAGTAAGAGCGGCCCACGAATCCGAAACACATTCAGTAAGAGCGGCCCACGAACCCGAAACACATTCAGCAAGAGCGGCCCACGAACCCGAAACACAACCAGTAAGAGTGGCCCACGAACCCGAAACACATTCAGTAAGAGCGGTAACAAACCCGAAACACATTCAGTAAGAGCGGTCACAAACCCGAAACACATTCAGCAAGAGCGGCCCACGAACCCGAAACACACTCAGTAAGAGCGGCCCACGAACCCAAAACACACTCAGTAAGAGCGGCCAACGAACCCGAAACACACTCAGTAAGAGCGGCCCACGAACCCGAAACACACTCAGTAAGAGCGGCCCACGAACCCAAAACACATTCAGTAAGAGCGGCCCACGAACCCAAAACACATTCAGTAAGAGCGGCCCACGAACCCAAAACACATTCAGTAATAGCGGCCCACGAACCTGAAACACATTCAGTAAGAGTGGCCCACGGACCCGAAACACATTCAGTAAGAGCGGCCCACGAACCCGAAACACATTCAGTAAGAGCGGTCACAAACCGGAAACACATTCAGCAAGAGCGGCCCACGAACCCGAAACACATTGAGTAAGAGTGGCCCACGAACCCGAAACACATTCAGTAAGCGCGGTCACAAACCCGAAACACATTCAGTTAGAGCGGCCCGCGAACCCAAAACACACTCAGTAAGAGCGGCCCACGAATCCGAAACACATTCCGTAAGAGCGGCCCACGAACCCGAAACACAACCAGTAAGAGTGGCCCACGAACCCGAAACACATTCAGTAAGAGTGGCCCACGAACCCAAAACACATTCAGTAATAGCGGCCCACGAACCCGAAACACACTCAGTAAGAGCGGTCCACGAACCCGAAACACATTCAGTAAGAGCGGTCACAAACCCGAAACACATTCAGTAAGAGCGGCCCACGAACCCGAAACACATTCAGTAAGAGTGGCCCACGAACCCAAAACACATTCAGTAAGAGCGGCCCACGAACCCGAAACACATTCAGCAAGAGCGGCCCACGAACCCGAAACACACTCAGTAAGAGCGGCCCACGAACCCGAAACACATTCAGTAAGAGCGGCCCACGAACCCGAAACACACTCAGTAAGAGCGGCCCACGAACCCGAAACACACTCAGTAAGAGCGGCCCACGAACCCGAAACACACTCAGTAAGAGCGTACGAACCCGAAACACATTCAGTAAGAGCGGCCCACGAATCCGAAACACACTCAGTAAGAGCGGCCCATGAACCCAAAACAAATTCAGTAAGAGTGGCCCACGAACCCGAAAAGCACTCAGTAAGAGCGGCCCACGAACCCGAAACACAGTCAGTAATAGCGGCCCACGAACCCGAAACACATTTAGTAAGAGTGGCCCACGAACCCGAAACACATTCAGTAAGAGCGGTCACGAACCCGAAACACATTCAGCAAGAGCGGCCCACGAACCCGAAACACACTCAGTAAGAGTGGCCCACGAACCCAAAAGACATTGAGTAAGCGTGGCCCACGAACCCAAAACACACTCAGTAAGAGCGGCCCACGAACCCGAAACACACTCAGTAAGAGCGGCCCACGAACCCGACACACACTCAGTAATAGCGGCCCACGAACCCGAAACACATTCAGTAAGAGTGGCCCACGGACCCGAAACACATTCAGTAAGAGCGGTCACAAACCCGAAACACATTCAGCAACAGCGGCCCACGAACCCAAAACTCACTGAGTAAGAGTGGCCCACAAACCCGAAACACATTCAGTAAGAGCGGTCACAAACCCGAAACACATTCAGTTAGAGCGGCCCACGAACCCAAAACACACTCAGTAAGAGCGGCCCACGAATCCGAAACACACTCAGTAAGAGCGGCCCACGAACCCGAAACACATTCAGTAAGAGCGGCCCACGAACCCAAGACACACTCAGTAAGAGCGGCCCACGAATCCGAAACACATTCAGTAAGAGCGGCCCACGAACCCGAAACACATTCAGCAAGAGCGGCCCACGAACCCGAAACACAACCAGTAAGAGCGGCCCACGAACCCGAAACACATTCAGTAAGAGCGGTAACAAACCCGAAACACATTCAGTAAGAGCGGTCACAAACCCGAAACACATTCAGCAAGAGCGGCCCACGAACCCGAAACACATTCAGTTAGAGCGGCCCACGAACCCGAAACACACTCAGTAAGAGCGGCCCACGAACCCAAAACACACTCAGTAAGAGCGGCCAACGAACCCGAAACACACTCAGTAAGAGCGGCCCACGAACCCGAAACACACTCAGTAAGAGCGGCCCACGAACCCAAAACACATTCAGTAAGAGCGGCCCACGAACCCAAAACACATTCAGTAAGAGCGGCCCACGAACCCAAAACACATTCAGTAATAGCGGCCCACGAACCTGAAACACACTCAGTAAGAGCGGCCCACGAACCCAAAACACATTCAGTAAGAGTGGCCCACGAACCCGAAACACATTCAGTAAGAGCGGTCACAAACCCGAAACACATTCAGCAAGAGCGGCCCACGAACCCGAAACACATTGAGTAAGAGTGGCCCACGAACCCGAAACACATTCAGTAAGCGCGGTCACAAACCCGAAACACATTCAGTTAGAGCGGCCCGCGAACCCGAAACACACTCAGTAAGAGCGGCCCACGAATCCGAAACACATTCAGTAAGAGCGGCCCACGAACCCGAAACACATTCAGTAAGAGCGGCCCACAAACCCGAAACACACTCAGTAAGAACGGCCCACGAACCCGAAACACACTCAGTAAGAGCGGCCCACGAACCCAAAACACATTCAGTAAGAGTGGCCCACGAACCCAAAACACATTCAGTAAGAGCGGCCCACGAACCCGAAACACACTCAGTAAGAGCGGCCCACGAACCCGAAACACACTCAGTAATAGCGGCCCACGAACCCGAAACACATTCAGTAAGAGTGGCCCACGGACCCGAAACACATTCAGTAAGCGCGGTCACAAACCCGAAACACATTCAGTTAGAGCGGCCCACGGACCCGAAACACATTCAGCAAGAGCGGCCCACGAACCCGAAACACACTCAGTAAGAGCGGCCCACGAACCCGAAACACATTCAGTAAGAGTGGCCCACGGACCCGAAACACATTCAGTAAGAGCGGTCACAAACCCGAAACACACTCAGTAATAGCGGCCCACGAACCCGAAACACACTCAGTAAGAGTGGCCCACGAACCCGAAACACATTCAGTAAGAGCGGTCACAAACCCGAAACACATTCAGTTAGAGCGGCCCACGAACCCAAAACACATTCAGTAAGAGCGGCCCACGAATCCGAAACACATTCAGTAAGAGCGGTCACAAACCCGAAACACATTCAGTAACAGCGGCCCACGAACCCGAAACACACTCAGTAAGAGCGGCCCACGAACCCAAAAAACATTCAGTAAGAGCGGCCCACGAACCCGAAACACATTCAGTAAGAGCGGCCCACGAACCCGAAACACATTCAGTAAGAGCGGCCCACGAACCCGAAACACATTCAGTAAGAGCGGCCCACGAACCCGAAAGGCGCCGCAGGCGCCCACAGGTCAGCGAATACGGTGCCCCGTCCTCGCGCTGGGTTCACTGCAATCCGCTCCAAACCCGGCACTTCGTGGGCAGTGGGGCGCCCCGCAGCCGTGCAGAACGTGCCGGCCGGCGCTCGGTGCCGGGCTGAATGGCATGGCGTGGGGGGGCCGGGCAGCAGCGCACAGCCAAGGGACCCCCCCTTCTGATCCTCAGGTCTACGCGGAGCCGCTGCTCGTGGCCGTCAAGGCGGGGCACCCACACATCCAACAGGCGACGGAGCTGATGCACATTCTGGGGCTGTTGCAGCCTCTGCCGGCGGCCAGCGTCCCCTCAACGGCAATCCTCAGGTTTGCAGCACGCGAATGTTGGGAGCGGCCTATGTGTCTTGGCTGCACAATTCTTCATGTAGTCCCTCCCCCCCCCCCCCGGGGGATGCATTAGAAGGGGAGGGACCTCAGAGGCGGCCCCAGAGGCGGGTAGACAGGCCCCCTTCCAACGCATCCCTGACCCCCCTCCCCCCCCGCCCCCCTTCGCGAGCAGGCTGTCGCTTAGCGGCTACCCCCGGGATGGGTGGGTGGGTGGGTTTTGTGGGTGGCTCGGTAGAGAGAGTGTGGGAGGGTGGGTGGACCCCAAGGTTTGGCTGTTTTTCTTAGCCAAGAGCCACCCCCCCCCCCCATCCCCCCATTGGGGGCCTGGGGGTGGGTGTTAAACAGGTCTACCAAAGGTTCCATCTGCACTTCACTTAGCTCACCTGAAGTAGCGTTGACCCCCCCCCCCCGCCCTGGAGATGGGGTCAGCGACCCCTAGAGAAGCCGACCGCAACGGCCTCTCCTCCGCTCCTCCCACACACACTACCGGCACCCCATGCCCCCCACTGGCAACGCCACATGCCGACTCCCCCCCATCCAGCCCCGCTCGCACCCCTGCGCCCCCTTGCGCCCCCTGTCGCCCCCCCCTCCCAGGCCCCACAGCCTCGCCCCCTGCCATTAGGTGCGTCCGCAAGCGACGTGGAGGTCCCCAGACCGGGGCTTCAACAGCGGAGTGGAGCCGGGACGGGTGCTTTTCTGGGGTCCAGGGTATGGGATTTGATGCGGGATTCGGAGGTTTCAGAACTGGGGTCGACGGTTGAAGTCTGAAGTACATGTCGCACACAGTCCCATGTGCCAACCGCCGATCATGGATCCGCTGGGTCGGTCTGCGCGTTCCGCAACAGTTGCAGGGCTCGTGGTGCAGTCCCTTTCGGGGGTTCATCAATTCTTGGGTCTCGGTGGCCCCGCGTTGCCCCCTGCGTGCCCTCGGTGTGCGGGGGTGGCAGGGCAACGCGTGCACCCTCACAAAAGGTCATGCATCGAGCACCGGGTGGGGCGTGCCATATTGGCACACCTGCCCTGGGGTGCGAAGGAGCCTGATGACCCCGTGGGCCGGGGTGACCACCCAATGAACCGCTGGTACTTGCAGATGGCCTTGGTGGTCTACCTGTACCTGACCCCTTCCCCAGGGATGCATTGGAAGGGGGGGGGGTATCCCCCGCCCCCCCTCCAGGGCGCCCAGCCTATGCCCAGCCACTGTCTCCCCGACGGCAAGTCCCAGCCTCAACGGCATTTGTAACCGACAGTAACCGCCCCCAACCGCTTCGGCAACCTCCTCCAACCGCCTGCCTACCCGCTTCTGGGGCCGCCTCTGAGGTGCCTTCCCTTCTAATGCACCCCTGCCCTGCCCCCTGTGGGTGCTCCAAACAAGCAACAGCCTGGCAGCCAGCCCTTCCCCCCGCGTTCAACACTTCGTCCACCGATGACGGGGCCCTGAGCAGCCACTCGTTTTTCGCGTTGGACCCCTCAAGCGTGGCCCTTCCTCGCCTTCCTCGGCCTTGGCCCCTGTTTTCATACTTCGAACGGAGCCCGGAACGGCCCCCCGGCTGCGCGCGAAGCGAGCCCCAGGCCTGCGCCCCCCCCCCCCCTGCACCAGGAATCCCCCCCCCCCCCGTACCCCCACGCCTCGACACGACGAAACGCCGCAGACGCGTCGCTGCGGTCTGCCGCGGGCTCGTGGGCGCCCTCATGACCTCATGACCGGCGGGCCATCGCCCGTCCACAGGCTCTCACCCGCCCGAACGCTGTGTGGATCGAGCTGTCGCTGGCGACAAGTGAAAAAAAAACAGTTCGGTGCACGCCCGGGGGCTGTGCTGGTGGTGGCCACTATCCGTCGAGGCAATTCTTCACGAAGGGTCTAGGCACCCTAGACCCCCCCCCCTCCTCCCCTTCCGATGTTTGAGGCTGACAGCCCAAAATTTGCTTCGGAGCCTTCGGTGCCAAGTGGATTTACGCTTCAAAATCTTCGGCCCGCCTTCGGCAGGGACCATAGGGGGACCCTGGGAGGAGGGGGGGGGTCCCAGTCCACCCCCCCCCCTTCAGACCCCCCTCCCCCCCTCCCCCCATTCTAATACATCCCTGCCGGACCCCCCTCCCCCTGGACGCAGATGTCATGGTGGCAAATGATGAAATTTACCAAAGTAAATATTGATCGGGCCATTTGTGGTACACAAACGTTTGGGTTCCAGACCCCCCCCCTCCCTCTCTTCTGATACGTCCCTGGGGCTCAGCCACAGCGGTCCACACAGCGTCCGGGCAGGTGAGCCCGTGGACGGGCGATGGCCCACCGGTCATGAGGCACGCGCCCAGCGACGCGTCTGCGGCGTTTCCCCGTGTCGAGGCGGTTCGTACCCCCCCACCCCCGTGTCCAACGATTGCCTTCTTGACTTCTGTTCGGACCTTATTTTGTTGGGACCTAATCAATGAGGGACGTGGTTCAGGTGCCGAGTGAATGAGGCACCGAATGGATTGGGTACGAGTTGGTGTGTCCAACGAAGATTCCTGTTCGCCGTATTTTTTTTGATGATTTTATTGTTCGCTGGACACGGGGGGGGGGGGGGGGGGGGCAGCGCACGCGCGACCCACGGAGTGGGGGAGCGTATGTGGTGGACGGCCGGGACAAGGCGTGGAGGAGCAAGGCACCTGGGCCTCACGCACACGGAAACACAGCAAGGCGGGTTGTGGACGGCCTGAGGACGGAGGTGTGTGGACAACAAAAACAGTCAAACGACCCCCGCAACAACCAGCACAACCCCCAATACGCCAACTACTGGGCGCCGCTGACGCGCAAACGGCACACCATGCCACATTCAGCACAGCCCCAACACACCAACTACTGGGCTCCGCGAACGCGGAAACGACACCAGCAAGAGCACCGGCCGCAGCGGCCGACAGAACGCAGCGACCCGACGCAACATGCGAAGGGAAGAACGGGTGACTGTCCAGGGCCCCGTAAAGGAGCAACAACCCGACGGAATGTCAGGGGGGTACTATTGTTGCGTGCATTGGGCGGTTCTGTGCCCTGCACTCGAGTTGCCCTGGCCCCCCCTCCACGTGCCCCACGCCCCGCCCTCTGTTCCGCAGGGAGTTCATCGGGGGCAGCACCCTCATGCACCGCCTCAGCCACAAGCCCCCGCTGCCCACGACGCCGTTGCCGCAGGTGTTTGTGTGTGGGGCCTCGGGGGTGCGGGCGGACGGCGCTGGGCCTGCGCTGGCGGCGGAGGAAGCACGTCGTGGGGGTGTCGCGGCGCACGCCCCCCGGGGCTGCACCGGGGGGGGGGGGCGGGGCCGTGCGCCGCACGACGGGGCACGAGGAGGAGGAGAAGGGGATAACCCCTCCGCCCCCCCCCCCCCCCTTCTGGACCCAGATTTCATAGTGTGAAAAGATGATGTTGACAAAAGGAAATATTGATTGGGGCCTTTTTTGGTACACAAACTTTTGGGTTCCAGACTCCCCCCCCCCTCCAGGGCGCCCAGCCTATGCCCAGCCACTGTCCCCCTGACGGCAAGTGCCAGCTTCAATGGCATTTGTAACCGACAGTAACCGCCCCCAACCGCTTTGGCAACCTCCTCCAACCGCCTAACCGCCTCTGGGGCCGCCTCCGAGGTCCCTCCCCTTCCAATGCATCCCTGCCCCCCCCTCTTCTAATACATCCCTCGCCCTCACCTCGGTGACGCGGATCCACTGGATGACATGCCTGTGCGGCCGCCGTTGTGCACCGGAGGCTGTGCACCGGGGCGGCCGGCATGCGACGCAATGGGGGACAAGCGGCTTTGTGGAGTCGTGAGGGAGAATTCTTGACAGACATTTGTGCAATTGGAAAGGGCGTGTGGCGCTGTCGCGTCGAGCCCTGCCAGCTGGCCCAATGGGGGGAGGGTAGGGCTCCTTTTACCAACTGGGCACTACTTTTTTTTGGGCCGGGGGGGGGGGGCAGATGGGCTGTTTGCGCAACAGGAGCGGGAGCCCATAAGGGGCAGACCAGCCGTGAGGGGGAAAAGGACATATGGCGGACGGCCGGGACAGCACGTGGAGGAACAGGGCACCGGGGCCTCACGCACACAGAAACACAGCGAGGCAGGCTATGGACAGCCTGTGGACAGAGGCGCGTGGACGGCAAAAACAGTCAAACGACCCCGGCAACAACCAGCACAACCCCCAATACGCCAACTACTGGGCACCGCTGACGCACAAACGGCACATCCCGCCACATTCAGCACAGCCCCAGCACACCAACGACTGGGCCCCGCGAACGCGGAAACGACACCAACAAGAGCATGGGCCGCAGCGGCCGACAGAACGCAGCGACCCGACGCAACATGCGAAGGGAAGACCGGGTGACCGTCCAGGGCCCCGTGAAGGAGCAACAACCCGACGGAATGTCACACAGGGGGGGGGGGGGGGTGGCACACCAGTGAAACCACCTCAAAATATTGGGCCAAACTGTCTTCCGGACCTTCGGCCAATCAAAAATCAATTACTTTAGACGTCAATTACTTTAGACCAAAAATTTCATTCAGTGCCTCTAAAAATTCAGCACCACTGGGACCCCCCCCCCCCCCCTCAAAAGGAGCCCTGACGTGAGGGGGTGCGGTGTGCCATCGAGGCTGAGTGAGGATGCCGGTTGGTACTTCCGGGGGCACGTACTTCTTCGCCTTTTGGGGAGGGAATCCTCCGGGCGTGGACAGGGGGGCTGGCCGTCCGCCCACCGGGTTGGGGTTGGGGGGCGTGGAGGTGGCGGTTCGAAGAGTGCGAGAGGGGGGGGGGGGGGGGGCGCTCATGATGACCATTTTGGCGATGTTCCCAGTTTTGGCGATGTTCCCAGTTTTGGCGATGTTCCCAGTTTGGAAGTGCCCCCGCCCGCTGGCGTCATGACTTTGGGGGCTGGCGCCTGGCATTTGGCCTCCCCGCGGGCATGTGTCTCAGTGTTCGACTTGGGGGAGGGGGGGGCATCTGAGTGTCTGTTTTTTTCGTGAAAGGGGCCCATGGCAATGGCACGGAAGAGCTTTGTGGTCTGAGTTTCTTTGCTCTGCAGCCTTGGGCCTGTGTGGTAAGGGTCGGCATTCCACATCTGCATCCCCCACAGCGGGTGTTCATCGGAAGGGCTTCTTTTGTTGGGAGTGAGGTGTGTGTGTGTGTGTGTGTGTGTTTCTGAGTGTCTATTTTTTTTTTGAAAGGCGCCTCGCCTTCAAACAGTCATGACTGCTTTGTTTTCATTGGCCGGACGAGTTGGTAATGACCAGCAGTCTGCCTGCCCGTTGCCCGTCTGTTGATCTGCAGCGGGTTGGTTGCTTAGTCACCGCACGCCGTGTGTGTGTGTGTGTGTGTGTGTGTGTGTGTGTGTGTGTGTGTGTGTGTGCCCCCGTCCCCGCAGAAAGCGCCTATTGGCGTTGAACATGCTCTTGTTTGACTGTCCAACTGATGAGGAATCTGACATTCGGACCCGGCGTTGTGCTGCTCGTCTTTTTGTTCGCAAATTGTGTGTGTGTGTGTGTGTGTGTGTGTGTGTGTGTGTGTGTGTGTGCGTGCGTGCCATGAAGGCGGACGGTTGGTACTGCCGCGTTGTAAGGGGAGGGGGGGGGTGGCATAGAAGTGAGAACGCTGTCCATCAGACACTGTTTTCTCTGTGGGAACCAGCGAAGGGATCCAAATCCCTTCGCTGCTGCGCCGAAGGGCGCCTACGGTACCACTGATGAGGCTCTCGTGTTGCCGACCGGCTCATCTTTCTTCGAGGCTCGGTCCCGACACATGGCCGTCCGGGGGGTGGGGGGGTGGGGGCGCGTTCCATTCCCGCGCCGCCCTCTGCTGCTGCGCAGTTGCACTTGGCGGAGCCCAAGTGGGTGGACCTGGACTCCCAGTCCTCCCAACGAACGGGGCTGGACCTGGTCAAGAGCATTGGCATCCCCTCGAACCTCGCCATTCAGGTCCGTGCGCGTCCGGGGGCCTGCGCTGTGCGGGGGCATGGCCGGGCGGCGGGAGGGACGGGATGGCCGTGCGGGGGGGGGTCCAGGCCGCCCATGCGGCCGCGCTGGCGAGCCTCCAACAGGTCTTTACTCCCATCACCAAGAGAGCCCCCCCCCCCCCCCCAAGGACTCCTTTTAACAACTCAGCACCACAGCGGGGGGTACCCTCTGCGTTGACTCGGAAATGGGATGTTTACAATCCGTCATCTCCAGGACGGAAGAATGCCCTCGCAGCAAGGCTGGCCATGGGCATCATTGTCTGTATGCATTGACAAGGGCATCGTCCTCTGTCAACTTTGACATGTTTGGGCAGTCTAGAAACTGCAGAACCATAAAGCACAAGAAAAGCAAAGAGAGTTTGGGGAGCCCGTTCATGAAGTTACGGTGACAAAGCCCCAACCGCTAACTTCATGACTTTGGGGGTGGCATGCAGGGCCATTTTGCCCCAACCCGCGGGCACATATCTCAACTTGCCCTCTGACTGGCCCTCCCATGGGCACCAGCCTCGGATCCACCATAGCCGATGGAGACAACAATATCCAATCCAAAGGCATCAAGAATACTCATACACTCAAAAAATACAGTAGAAGCGCAAATCACTCAAAAGTAAAACATAACTCACAGA
The DNA here is from genome assembly GCA_964036045.1 of Eutreptiella sp. 'Long Island Sound 2002'. Lineage (NCBI taxonomy): Eukaryota > Euglenozoa > Euglenophyceae > Eutreptiales > Eutreptiaceae > Eutreptiella > Eutreptiella sp. 'Long Island Sound 2002'. Next base: position 56,272,861 of record OZ038382.1, on the reverse strand, counting down.
CACCTCAAAATAAATACCTACTTTTGTTTGACGGTGAGGGTGCCCCCCTTGTTTTGGTGGCTCTCTTGGTAGCTCCCATCACCAAGAGAGCCTCCCCCCCCCCCAGGGACTCCTTTTAACAACTCAGCACCACTGCGCCCCCCCCCCCCCAAAGTGATTGGGCCAAATTTTTCACTGGGCCTTCGGCCAATCAAAAATTTTCTCTTGTGCCTTCACCGCCAGTCACTTTGCTCCAGAAAATTTCTTTAGCGCCTCTAAAAACTCAGCTGTGTGTGTGTGTGTGTGTGTTTGTGGACCCATCCCCCCACCCCCCCCTAGACCCTAGTTTCCTCGACATCCGTTTTCGCGCGCAGTCCAGCGCCTCCAATGCGCGGTGTTCCACGGGGGATGGCGCAGGGGATGGCAGGGGCAGGGGGACCCCGCTCCCTGACTCTGCAGCAAACCCGTTGCGCACGGCGCTTTGGACCTGCACCGCCTCGTGCCCTCCGCAGTTTGGGGGTCCTGCCTCCCCATCGATGGTACCCGCACCAGGGAAAGGTGGGTTTTTAACGTGAGGGGAGGTTTAGGAAAAGTGCTCAATTGAGAGGACTATTGATCTGTTATTATGAACTCCGGCGCCAAAGGCGCCCAAAATTTTTTGAGCATTGAAAATGGCCAATTTTTTTTTTCCACCAAATCCATGGCAAATGATGACTTTTCCGGACCCCCTCGACGCGCTGATTCCAAAAATCCCATTTTCATTTTTTGCCGATCCGGATTGCCTCCGGGGCCCAGGGGTCAGTCTCGGTAGGAGTTTGGGGGGCCCGTCACTTGAGCCTTTTTCGGGGCTGGGGTCCCAGTCAGAGGGGCTGTACTGACCCGCCCTCTTCGGAGTTGAAAGCCCGCCCACCCCCTCTGTCGTGCGCACACACATCGGTGGGTGCTGCAGTACTCGATCGCCGTTGTGCTGCAGGACATCATCGCAGTCTACGTCAACGAAGAGCTCCTCAGCCTCAATGCCCCCGTGACGGGGAAGGTCTGCGCCACGGGGCCGGGAACGGGCACCGGGAGTGAGGGATCAGGGCCGCAGCCCTTGTGACGTGCTCCGCCGGTTTGTTCGGGCGTGAGGCGTATCGCAATTAGGCACCGTCGGGAAACACTCCAATAACTTACTTCCATGAATCCGTGAAAAGGGGGGGCGGGTGCGGTGAGAAGGGTTGCATTGGAAGGGAAGGGATCTCAGAGGCGGCCCCAGAGGCGGTTAGGCGGTTGGAGGAGGTTGCCAAAGCGCTTGGGGGCGGTTACTGTCGGTTACGAATGCCATTGAAGCCGGCACTTGGCGTCAGGGGGACAGTGGCTGGGCATAGGCTGGGCGCCCTGGAGGGGGCGGTGGTTGGTGAGCCGACCCCGCCCAGTGCCTGGGCCACCCCTGACCCCCTCGTCCGGCAGGGAAACCGGTGCTCAGTAGGACTCGGCCCCGCATCAACGGCCACTCAGTAATACCCGCCCCCCCGCACCACCGGAACTCAGTAGGAACATGCTGCGTCCAGCGTGTGGCTCGGTAGGACCCTGCCCCATCTGATCATGGCAGACGCTAGTGGCAAGTCTGGTCAAGGCAGGGCGGTCCTTAAGGAACCAGATTTTTTTTTTGTTAAGGACGGCCCATGGGTGCCTAAGGCAAGGGTTAGGGCTGGGGGTAGGTCTAACCCTAAGCCTGAGCTTCAAGGGAATGGCAGTGGTAAGCGGCGAGAGGCCGGTAGGCGCCGCCCGCTGCAGACCAGCAACACCACCCGGCGTCATGCCAACCCCCCTTCCCCCACCGCCCAAACGTCGCCCCGTGCGTTGGTTCGTGTCTCTAGGGTCTGGTCCGGCCCCTGCCCGCGGCCACAGCGGACGGCCTCGCGGTGTACCACCGGACGCTATGCTTCATGCTGCACGTGGCCGCCCGGACCCTGTTCCCGGACCGAGTGCTGCACATCTACCACGGCTACGGCCTGGAAGGTATGTCCCTGGCTGCTCCGGGACAGGGGGCAATGCGGTGCGTGCAGCGCGCACGTTTGCACTGCTCAGGTTTGGCGCACGTACAGGCTTGCCACTCGCGTCCGGCACGTCAGACGTGATCAGAAGGAGCCGGATCCTACTGAGTCGGACACGGCCCCGGCCGGTTCATACTGAGTTTCAGATGTGCTAAGAGCGGATCTTACTGAGTGGCACACCGGCACTGGGCTGACGCTGAGCGCACCTCAGTTCCCCTGCCGGACACCAGCGGCGCGTCTGCGCACGTATCTGTGCAATGCCCCGACATCCAGGACACTCAATCCTTAAATCGCATTTGTGCGCGTGCAAACCCCTCGTGCAAGGCATTGCTACGATGCGTCTCTCGGCGCCCCGTGCACTGCTTCTGTCATCGCCTCAGGCACAGCTCTGGGCTCTTGCTACCTCACGGGTTTTGGGGCTGATTATCCCATTCAGCCTGACGATATCGGCCTCTTACGCCGGGAGATGACCAATTTGATCTCCGCTGACGTGCAGATCAATGTATGGCCCTGCACCCCTGCAACGCAACTGTCAAAGTCTTAATTGAACGCCTGCCTATGGCAGCCGGGCACCAATACTTTATTTGTTGCCTACAGACGTATAGACCTATGGACAGAGGCATGGCATGGTACTGCTGCTGAAACCAAGTGTTTGACATTATCTGTGGTGCGCAGGGACGCATTGGAATGAAACAATTGTCAGGAGGAGGTCCCCCCCGCCCCCCGCGTCCAGACGCCCCCCTCCTCCCCTCCTCCCCTTCCAAGTCACGTGAAAATTTTTTTCCGGCGCTTTCGGCGCCAAACGTTCTGTGTGTTTCTCAGGGTCATGGTCAGGGGTGAGTGAGCCGTTCACATTGAATAGTATGTGTCTATGACAACGGACGGTCATGACTTGACACGGTCTTATTTTGCCACAGATTGATTGCTGTGAGTTGCTACCCCTGTCCTTGCACTGTGACCTTTGTTGACGAGGAGGAGGGTCGACCAAGTATGGGCTTTTGTTGTGCAGAAAAGTCTTCCGACCTTCGGCGCCAAATAAGTCTGGGAGTGCTGTTGGCAAGGAGGAGGGTCACCTCCCCCCCCCCCCCCCCTCCGTGCCCTAGTCCCTGAACGTCAGGTTGTTGAGCAGGTCTACCCACGCAGCGCGGGGGACTGTGTGCACCGGTGCGATCGCACGGCTTCTTCGACTTCGCCTCAGGCCAGTCATGAGTGCCGACCTTGGGCTTTGCTGCTCATCACCGGGAAATGGGGCCGCAGTGTTCCAAGATGGACTTTCTCTGGATCACACTTTGCCCGTAACCCCCCATCCGTTGACACGACCAAAACACGTTCGGGCCCACAGAGGGTCAGAATGTGCAAGAGCGAGAGGCCAATAGGCGCCGCCACGGCCTGGCAGAGCCAACCACCAAGGCCTTGTGCCAACCCCCCCCCATTGGTGAGCTGGCACCCATGGCCTTGTGTGACATTCACGTTGCGGGTTGTGGTGAGCACCTCCCGGCCCGGGGTCTTCGTGATGACCGCACACCGGGCACTGATCAGGCCGTCAGGGGAGGACGCCATGGGCAGAAGGTGCATTCTGGATTCCCCCCCCAGGCAGGTGGATGCCCGCGGCAGTGCGGATGCCTGCTTGGCATAGCAGAAGGTTCACAGGTGAGAGGCCAATAGGCGCCGCCACAGGCTAACAGAGCCAACCACCAAGGCCTTGTGCCAACCCCCCCCCCCCCCCGCCATCACGTTTTGGTCGCCGCGCCTGCATTTCACGGGATGGACCGCCACCCCCGTGGGTATGGGCTGGGGTGGACACCTTCTGCTCCTTTTTCGCCCTTCCTTCCTCTTCCTCCCGTTGATCTGCCGCCATGGGCGCACGCTCCTTCCCGTCTCGCTCCCTTCCAACCCCCGTTCCTTGGCCCCCAGTGCACACGCTTGCAGTGCTCATGTTTGCCGCACGTACAGACTTGCCACCGGCACGTCAGACGTGATCAGACGGAGCCGGATCCTACTGAGTCGGACCCCCCCCGCCGGCTCCTACTGAGTTTCAGATGTGCCAAGAGCGGATCTTACTGAGTGGCACACTGGTACTGGGCTGATGCTGAGCCCTCTCGCCCCGTCTGTCGCGTGCATCCTCCTGCTCAGGTGGTCGAGAAGCCGAAGGAAGAGCTGATAGCGTACTTCGACGGGAAAGGGGAGCACTACTCCGCCGCATATCTCCGCACCTATCCCCTGCCTAACATTCTGGTGTGCCCGCAGCCCCCGTGCAGCCCCCATGCCCTGCTCCCTCGGCCCATCCCCTCACGTCCCCCACTTTCCCCCCCCCAACCCCCTTTCCTCCGCAGAAGGCACGCGGTCGAGCAACACAGCCCACTGCAACTTCAGAGCCCAAACGCAGATCATTGCCTGCGGTTGCAGAGCGGCGCCCCGGCAGCGGGAGGGGGGGGTCCGGTTGGGTCTGGGGGACTGTGGGTGGGCCATGGGTGCTCTTGGTCGCTTTGTCTCAAGGCACCAACCGAAAGAGGGGCAGGCGAGGCGCCATCCCCCCCCCCCTTTCCTCAGGGAAGTAATAGAATGGGGGGGAGGGGGGCGGTGGGGTCTGGGACCCAATAGTTTGTGTACCTAAAATGGCCCCATCAGATTTTCCCAACGGTAAATTTCGTTTTTTCCCGCGATGGTCCCTTTCGCTTTGGGGGGTCCAGGTCCGTGAGGGGGACAAGGACATATGGCGGACGGACGGGACAACGCGTGGAGGAACAGGGCACCGGGGCCTCACGCACACGGCAACGCAGCGAGGCAGGCTATGGACGGCCTGAGGACAGAGGCGCGTGGACAGCGAAAACAGTCAAACGACCCCGGCAACAACCAGCACAACCCCCAATACGCCAATTATTGGGCGCCACTGACGCGCAAACGGCACACCATGCCGCATTCAGCACAGCCCCAGCACACCAACGACTGGGCCCCGCGAACGCGGAAACGACACCAGCAAGAGCACCGGCCGCAGCGGCCGACAGAACGCAGCGACCCGACGCAACATGCGAAGGGCAGAACGGGTGACTGTCCAGGGGCAGGGCGTTGCTGGAGCGGAGGGGGAGGGGGGGTCTGGGGCCCAACCGTTTGTGTAATGCCCCAATCAGATTTTCCCGATTGTGATTTTCGTTGTTTCCCGCGATGGTCCCTTGGGTCTGGGGGGGGGGGGCATGGGGGGTACCCCCCCCCCCCCCGTGTGACATTCCGTCGGGTTGCTGCTTTTTTACGGGCCTTCCCCCCCCCCCCTCCTCCTCAACGGATGGGGGGTTACGGGCAAAGCGTGACCCAGAGAACTGCCATCCGGACCCTTGCGGCCCCGTCCCTCCCCTGAAATACCTGACGTGCCTCTGGAGGGGGGCTGGCCCATGCTCAGCCCATTGCAAACGCAGGCCCTCGGGCCGTATCACCAAAGCACCCGCATTCACGGCGCTTCGCCACGCAACCGATGCTCAGGGCCCGACACTCCGTCGGTGCTCGACAGCGACCGCTATCGCACGTGAATCGGCCCCAGGAACGTGTGTCTCGAGCGCAGTGCAGGCCCCGTGCGCGCGTGCCTCTGCGCGGCGGCGTCTGCGCGATGCCCCTTCGTCCCTCAGCACCGCGGCGCTGTTCCCCCGCGGGTGTCGGCCCCCCAGAGCCCACGGCCCCGCGGAGATGCGGGGGACAGACCCACTGGTCCGCGCCTCCGTCGTTAGTGCGGGCCCCCATTGCGCCATCACAGGCCCACAGGAGGGGTGCATGAGAAGGGAAGGGACCTCAGAGGCGGTTAGACAGGCGGTTGGAGGAGGTTGCCAAAGCGGTTGGGGGCGGTTACTGTCGGTTACGAATGCCATTGAAGCGGGCACTTGGCGTCAGGGGGACAGTGGCTGGGCATAGGCTGGGTGCCCTGGAGGTGGGGGGTGGGGGACCTCCCCCCCCCCTGTCCAATGCATCCCTGGTCCACACCGCAGATCCGTAGACAGGCCGCGCTACTGACTGACAACCCAAACCCATTGACAAACACAACGCTCAGACGCAGCCCATCCACTCGACGATGGGAATACCGCCGGCGTTGGGGGGGGGGGCAGCCAACCACCCAATCCCTTCTGCCCCCCCCCCCCCCCCCGGCTCTTCCCGCCGCTCGCGAACAGCCGGTGCTCTGCGACTTCCCGGTTTTCCTGTTCGCAGTGCTCCGAGTTGAACGGGTTCTACAAGATCTCCTTCGGGCCGCTCGCCCCTTCGACGGGGCGGTGCGAGATCTTCGCGCTCTCGCTGTCGCGCGGCGATCTGGTGCTGCACGCCCCCGCCGGCACCGAGCGGCGCCGGGGCAAAGAGGTGGTCCGCGGCACCACCGGCACGGCCGACGAGGGCTACATCACCCGTGACTTCTGGCGCAGCCAGACGCGCGTGCGTCAGGCCATAGGTTCGCAGGGCGAAGGGTGGGATGATGGGGGATGACCACGGTGGTCACGCATGATCACGGAAATAACAGTGCGACTATCCGTGTGGTAGCCCACTGCATATGACTTATGTGAGTGTTTTGCACGGGTTGGGGTCAGCGCCTCAGATGGTCCAGATTTCAGTGCCCTCAGATCACTCTCCTCCCCCGCCTCTCCCGACCTACATGCCGTTCCATCCTCCGCCCATTCAGGGCTATGCAAAGGTTGCCAAAACCTTGGCAACCTTCGGCAAGGAAAGTTCATTTGGCGTTGGCAGGTAAGCTTCCCATTATTAAAATAGAGTAGGAAAACACAGTAGGGTGAATGATGTTAAATGACGGCGCAACAAATGGGGGAATGATGGGGGAATGATGGGGGAACATTGGGAGAACGATGGGGGAATAATGCGGGAATAATTGGGAATAATGGGGGAAGGGGGGAATAATGGGGGGAATAATGGGGGGAATAATGGGGGGAATAATGGGGGGAATAATGGGGTGTGATCCTCTCTGCGTGGGTTCATTCCTTCTGGCAGGTTCCTCTCTCACGTCTGCTCCTGCCCCATGTCTCCTCCCCTTTTCTCCCCACCACCTTTCTTTTCCTCTTCCCACTTGCCCCCCCCCCTCTCCCCACACCACTCCCATCCCCCGATGCCCCCCCAATTCTGCCCCCTTCTCTGCATGGGTCGCCGTGTCAGCACCCCTCTGGCAGTGGGAATGTCTCAAGCGTGGGAAGCAAAGGGGCAGGGGCCGGAAAAGGCAGGGGTGCGGACTGTGTCCCCAAACGAAGTCTGCCCATGAGACAGAGGTCTGCCAGGACCCCTGTGCGCGTCCATGGGGCACGCGACATCGTGTTTGTCCCGCCGCTGGGACTTCTTCTCCGCCTCCTGGTCTCTCCTGCTGGGAACAGGGCTGTCCTTGAGAACTCTTTTGTTTTGTTAAGGACAGCCTTTGAGAACAGCCCCTAGGAACAACAGACCGCCCACCGCCCACCCCCAACCGCCGCCAACCGCCAACCGCCAACCGCCACCAACCGCAAACCATTGCTGAATACTGCCTTTGTGGTCTTGTGCCCTCTCCATGTGTTGTCCATGAAGCAGAGAGCGTCCCCGTGAAGGTTCGTTTCTGTTGGCGGTACGAACCCTTCCCGCCCCCCCCCCTCCCGCGTCCTTAAGGACAGCCCTGGCTCGGAAACACGCCGGTGGTGTCCTGGTCTGCCCATGTGGACACACGTTGATTCCTGCTTCGCAGCCGCGATGGATCCCATTTCGGGGGACCAGACTGTTCTTCCTCTGTATATTGCACATGCGACCCTCACAAAACTCTTCGCACACGCCACTCTCGACGGTAAGGTGGAGGTGGAGACCGTGACCGTATGGGATTTGCCCATGGGATGCATCAGATATCAGTTCCTCTGCCCCCTCCCCCCACCCCCGCCCCTGGGGTATGTGTGGTAAAGCTTCGTTAAAATTTTTTTACAATTTTTTGTGCTAAGTTTTGAAACTTAGTAAAAAGTGATGTGGAGTTACTTAAAATAATAGGGGGGGAGGTAAAACTTAGCAAGTTTTTTTTTCACTGAGTAATAATGAGAATTTCGAAAAAGAATTTTTCAAAAATTTTCAACAAAGTTTTACCTCGTTTCTACTAAGTTTTACCTCGTCCGGTATTAAGTCTTACCGAATACCCTCACGTATTTGCGCTCAGGGGTCCGCTGCGCCGGGGAACTCAATCAGCGGGTGCTGCAGAAGGACGAGGTGCACGTGGTGCAGCTGTGCGAGATGGGCTTCTTGCAGAGCGTGATGGATCTGGCGGGTCGGATCTACGAGGCGCGGCAGGGCATTGAGACCGAGAAGCCGGACGGGGAGGCCCCCGAGGGCATTCAGGGCATTCAGATCGTCATCGTGTCGGGGCCTGCGGCGTCCGGAAAGACCGCGGTGGCCCACGCCCTCTCCAATCAGCTCAAGGTATGGCCCAGTCCGTTGCGCGCGGAGTTGAGGTGAAGCGTGGGGGTGGTCCGTGGAGGGGCAAGGGGCGTAGCAGAGGGAAAAGGGGGGGGACGACACTTCTTGTGTGGGGGGGTACTTCGTCCACCGATGGGGGGGGGGGGTGCAAGTGTCGTGAACAGGGCCCCTTTTTCATAACTCAACACCACCGGCGGGGGCGGGGGGGGGGGGGGGGGCTCTGCGAACGCGGAAATGACACCAGCAGGAGCACCGGCCGCAGCGGCCGACAGAACGCAGCGACCCGACGCAACATGCGAAGGGACGAACGGGTGACTGTCCAGGGCCCCGTAAAGGAGCAACAACCCGACGGAATGTCACACGGGGGGGGGGGACCCCCCCCCCCATCCCTCCAAAGGAGCCCTGGGCGTGAATGGAAAACGCACCGATCCAACTTCGGAAGCCGCAGGAGGATGTCCTGCCCGATGCAGTATATCAATGTCCCCAAACAGCAACGCATTCACTTGCCGCGGGGGGGGGGGGGGGGGGGGCTTGGTGGGTCCAGGCCCCCACGCTCAGACTGCCATCGTCCAATCGACCCCTAAACCCCGTGTCCTGCGGGGGATGGCTCGGGGCGAGGGCGGCCAAGGGCCCCCGTGCGCCCCATCGCAGTGTCTTGTGCCGCGGGTGTAATGCGCCTGGGCACGGGGGGGGGGGGGGGGGAGGGTGTGCCGCGCGGCAGGGGCCCGGGCAGTGATGCGCTGTGGGGGGGGTGCGCGCAGAGGCCATGCCGGGGAGGGGGTTGCGAGAACAAGTTGGGACTTGCAAACGCCCTGCAGCCCCCAAATGGGGCCTGGCCTGGCTTTGGGGACTTGGGTGAGCCCGAGGGGGGGGGGAGCAGGTGGGGGTCAAGCCCGGGCCATATAATGTCATACGGCGCTGGCACACAAGGCAGCACAAGGCAGCACAGCACAAGGCACGACGCTCCCCCCCCCCCTCCCTCTTCAAGGGAGGACGCCGTGGGCAGAAGGTGCATTCTGGATTCCCCCCCCCCCCAGGCAGGGAGATGCCCGCGGCAGTGCGGATGCCTGCTTGGCATAGCAGAAGGTTCACAGGTGAGAGGCCAATAGGCGCCACCACAGGCTAACAGAGCCAACCACCAAGGCTTTGTGCCAACCCCCCCCCCCCTGCCCCTCCCTGCCCCCCCCCCCCCCTCTCCGGTACAACTCCGTGTCTCCCTCCCCTGTCGGGGGGGGGGGGCGAAGCACGTCTCACGCAATACGTCACCTTGACATCGTTCACGGCCAACCCGACAAGTCGCCGAACACGGAATTGACTTGCAGTCCATTTCAGTGACTACGATCTTTCTCTGGGCCTCTGCTGTGCCGGTCTTTTGGAGGTTCCAAGAGTTCTCACACCGCACCCCCGAGTGACCGAGTGACCGAGTGACCGAGTGACTGAGTGACCGAGTGACTGAGTGACTCCACCCGATCAAAACATTTTTCGATTGGTCAGCGCGTGCGACCCCCTGTCCCCAGGGACTTGGGCTGCACTGCGAAGTGCTGAGCACCGACAACTACTACTTCGACCGTTCCTCCGAGGGCTACCCCCTGGGCCCCAACAACGTCCTGCACATGGAGAGCATCAAGGCCCTGCAGGTGTCCAAGCTCCGCCAGCACGCCGCGGCCCTTCTGGAAGGTGTGCCCCGCCCCCCCCACTCCCGCTCCCCGTGGACCGCCCACGGGAAGGCGGTGCGTGCAGCGGTATGTGCTGCGCTGCCCTTGGCCTGGGTTGGGGGTGCGTTGAGCGGCGTGTGTGTTTGGCGACGCGACCCGCGTTGTTGAAGGTGAGAACACGCTGCGCATTGCCAACACCGTTGCAACCGTGGCGGCGCGGCGCATACATGTCCGCATGCATGTACACGCACACGCACACGCACACGTACACGTACACGTACACGTACGCGTACACGTACGCGTACACGTACACGTACACACACACGCACACGCACACGTACACGCACACGCACACGTACGCGTACACGTACACGTACACGTACACGCACACGCACACGCACACGTACACGTACACGTACGCGTACACGTACGCGTACACGTACACGTACACGTACACGCACACGCACACGCACATGTACACGCACACGTACACGTACACGTACGCGTACACGTACACGTACACGCACACGTACACGCACATGTACACGTACACGTACGCGTACACGTACGCGTACACGTACACGTACACGCACACGCACATGTACACGCACACGTACACGTACGCGTACACGTACACGTACACGTACACGCACACGCACACGCACATGTACACGTACACGTACGCGTACACGTACGCGTACACGTACACGTACACGCACACGCACATGTACACGCACACGTACACGTACGCGTACACGTACACGTACGCGTACACCTACACGTATACGTACACATACACGTACGCGTACACGTACGCGTACACGCACACGCACACGTACACGCACATGTACACGTACACGTACACGTACACGTACACGTACACGTACACGTACGCGTACACGTACACGTACACGTACACGTACACGCACACGCACATGTACACGTACGCGTACACGTACACGTACACGTACACGTACACGTACATGTACACGTACACGTACACGTACACGTAAACGTACACGTACACGTACACGTACACGTACACGTACGCGTACACGTACACGTACACGCACACGCACACGCACATGTACACGTACACGTACACGTAAACGTACACGTACACGTACACGTACACGTACACGTACACGTACACGTACACGTACGCGTACACGTACACGTACACGTACGCGTACACCTACACGCACATGTACACGTACACGTACGCGTAAACGTACACGTACACGTACGCGTACACGTACGCGTACACGTACACGTACACGTACACGTACACGTACACGTACAAGTACACGTACGCGTACACGTACACGTACGCGTACACCTACACGTATACGTACACATACACGTACGCGTACACGTACGCGTACACGCACACGCACACGTACACGCACATGTACACGTACACGTACACGTACACGTACACGTACACGTACACGTACGCGTACACCTACACGCACACGTACACGTACACGCACACGCACATGTACACGTACGCGTACACGTACACGTACACGTACACGTACACGTACATGTACACGTACACGTACACGTAAACGTACACGTACGCGTACACGTACACGTACACGTACGCGTACACGTACACGTACACGCACACGCACACGCACATGTACACGTACACGTACACGTACACGTAAACGTACACGTACACGTACACGTACACGTACACGTACACGTACACGTACGCGTACACGTACGCGTACACGTACACGTACACGCACATGTACACGTACACGTACGCGTAAACGTACACGTACACGTGCACGTACACGTACACGTACACGTACACGTACACGTACACGTACACGTACGCGTACACGTACGCGTACACGCACACGTACACGTACACGTACACGTACACGCACACGTACACGTACACGTACACGTTAACGTACACATACACGTACACGTACGCGTACGCGTACACGTACACGTACACGTACACGTGCATGTACACGTACACGTACACGTACATGTACACGTATACGTACACACACACGTACGCGTACACACGCATCATGATTATGTGGGACAACCGCTGACAACTGTCGTTGTTTTCCGGGACAGGCGACAGCAAGTCTGGTTTCGAACGCAATCTGGCGAACTTGCTGATTAAGAGCCGCATCCTATCGTGGGGTGAATAATGTGTATGTGTGCGTGCGTGTGTGCGTGTACGTGTACGTGTATGTGTGTGTGTACGTGTACGTGTACGTGTACGTGTACGTGTACGTGTACGTGTACGTGTACGTGTGCACATACACATACACTTCAGGAGCATGTGTACCGGGTCCAAACCCGGCTACTTGCAACTTCCCCTCCACTACCGGAGTACGTACATCCCTCCCTTCCTGCTGTAGCGTGCTACAGGCACGGCAGACACAGGGGTCCCACGTCGGCGCCCGTTGCCCCGCTCCTCACCGCCATTCGCCGGCAGTCAACCGCCACAGTTTTGTTCGTTTTCTAATACATCCCCCCCTCCCCTCCCCAAAGCAAACCTCTGCCCATCGCCCGCAGGCGAGGCCATCTCCGTCCCCCTGTTCGACAAGCCCAGCGGCACGGTGCTGGACCAGGAGCGGATCCTGCAGCTGCCCCCCGGCGGCCTGCTCATCCTCGAGGGGCCCAACGCGTTCCACGACGACCTCCTGCCCGACATCCCCCGCCCCAACAAGTTCAAGGTCGTCGCCGCGCCGCTGGCCAGTCTGCCGCTGGACGAGCTCACGGCCGTGCCCTGCGTGATGCTCCGGCTGTGCCGCCATTTGGCCCAGAAGTGCCTGATGCAGGGGAACACGCCGCAGGTGCCGCCCGGGGGCCCGTCTGGAAGGGGCGCCAAAACGCGGGGGGGGGGTGCCGGCCAGGACCCAACCCCAAGGGAGGGGGGGGGGAGGGGCAGGGATGCATTGGAGGGGGGGGGGGGGGGGGCACCCCCCTCCAGGGCGCCCAGCCTATGCCCAGCCACTGTCTCCCTGGCGCCAAGTGCCGGCGTCAATGGCATTTGTAACCGACAGTAACCGCCCCCAACCGCTTTGGCAACCTCCTCCAACCGCCTGTCTAACCGCCTCTGGGGCCACCTCCGGGGCCGGGGGGGGGGGGGCAAACCGCTCCCTGGACCCCCTCTCCCCTGGACCCAGAATTCATCGTGGGAAAAAATGAAATTCACAAAAGGAAATACCACGGGGGGAACACTCGAGATCGGGACAAAATTGATGTAGACAAATTCTGGAAGCCCAACATTTCCTTCGATGTTAAGGATGCCATGTGCTCTGAGTCCAGAACCCATCAGGAAATGTCAGCAACCATCCGCTTGGGAACAGCAGCAAGGGACCTTTTCCCAAAATTTTCCCTCATTTCGAAGGAGTAGTCCCGAAAATCCCCCCCCCCTCCCCGGAATTTTGTCCCTCCCCAAAAAGCACCCTCATTTTATTAACAACACCGAGCGTTGCGTTGTTCACATGCGGCTCAATGAGACACAAGCAGCGACCGTTGCATTGTGAATGTACCAGTCGCCAGCGGATTCCCCAATCTCGACCTCCAAAGGACAAGAACGGCTGGAAGTGGGTGGAAGATGGCAATCCATATCCCCCAAAATCCCATCCCCAGCCTCAAATCACAGAAGAAACTTGACCTCCATGGACCAGCAGACAAAAGACCCGCCAACACCTGCTGTTGTTCCACTGGGAATGCCACCGAGCCACCCCAGCACTACGCAGACTGGCCACCCGGTGGCATTGATGTGGGCTACAGTTGGTACACACACTTTTGGGTCCCCCCCCCCGCCCCCCCGTCCTCTCTTCCAATACATCCCCTGCCCAGGGGGTACATGATGACCCTTAATCCGGATTGGGGGTGACCTTTCTTGTTGCCTCGGATCAGCCAGAATGCAGTTCGTAGGCCCGGGCTGTGGTGGATCCGCGCCCTGTCTCCCGCGTTTGCCTGTCCACTGCACTGAAAGGCGCCGACGCCATGTCACCCAAGAGCGTTTTTCCTTGACTGTTGCTGCACACCACTCCTCTGTGCCTCGCGGTGCGCGTCGCGCACACGCGTCTGTGTCCCGTGGGGGGGGGGGGGCTACTCAGCGCAATTCTGAGCCCCAGTCCTGGCTCTTGCCTCGGCCCTTCGCTTCGTGCCGCTGCCGTGGCGCTTGTGCGTGATATACCCAGGGCTCATGACGTGCCTGTTCATTATGACTGATGAATGGTCCTGTCAATTGGGCCCGTTTCCCGAACCTCCGCCCCCCACCCCAGTGGAAGACCCGCCCTCACAAGCACGTTCCCGTTTTATTTCCACCACCGAATCGTGGTCTTGGGAGTCTGCCTGATGACTTGGGCGGCCGTCGGCGTCATCCACGTGGGTGCCCTCCGTCCAACACTCTGGCACCGAAAATTGTTTCATGGTCAATTCTTTTTTCACAAAATACATGGCAAATGATCTATTCCTGACCCCCCCCCCCCCCCGAACAGAAAGAATCATTGTGGTCGTTGGAAGCCCCTGTCAGGAACATGATCCTGCAGATGCACACCCCAGCACGCTCAAGTCAGTGCTGGAGTCGGCAAACCCCCGCATGGACTCGGAGTGTGCATCTGGATGCCCCTGGTCAACGGCACGGGCAACAGCCGGTCTCCGGGACGGCCGACCCCCGGAGTAGTCAAACAGGACAAGTCATCCGGGGGCTCCGTTGACACAACCAAAACACGTTCGGGCCCACAGAGGGTCACAATGAGCAGTGGCGAGAGGCCAATAGGCGCCGCCAAAGGCAAACACCCGAATACCGAGGCCTTGTGCCAAAACCCCCCAACAGCGTAGACCCCATTCCTCTGTTTTGGCTCAGGAGGCGCTCCAGACCTGGCACCGACTGCGGGTGTGCGAAGACAGCATGAAGTTCATGTACCGCGATGCCGACGCGGTGGTGTGTTCTGCGCAGGACTACGAATTGGCGGCGTTTGCGGTATGGCTCGTGCGCGGGGGACGTGCTGAGGCCAGGCCGTGCCGGCATAAGGGGCGGGCACCGGTGATGTGGTCGGCATTTGCAGTTGGCGCATCGCCAGTTCAGATGAGCTCCGGAGGGTCTTGCAGTAGCACTGGTCCAATGTCCGGGGCCCCCCAGCCCCGCAGACTTTTTGGTCCCATCGAATGCCAGGAGCAACCATCCGCACCAGCCGCTGTGGCAGTGTCGGTTGGAGAGCAGAAAAAAGTATCATTTTTCTGTTGGTGAGTGCAGTGACCTGATTGTCACACCGCGAACTGGGGGGGAAGGTCTTCGACCAAAAATCAAAAAGTGGCGAAAATGGGACCGTGAAAAATGGGCATTTCGTCCCAGTTTTCTTCCATTTCCCCCCTATTGTCCTTCCACCGTGGAACTTGCTCCCAAATGGTAAAAAGGTCGGTTATGGTGGTGTATGATCCTCTTCGTTTCCAGCGACAAGTTGTTATGGAAGACTTTACACAATTTCCAAGTGCTTGCTCTGGGGCCCCTTCGTGAAGTGCACAAAGCTCCTCAAGCCCAAGGTCACAAAGGCACACATGGAATGAGTTGAAGGGATTCCAAGTGTCCACAAAAAGTACGCGTTTCAATCTTGTCTTTGTCCACCTGTAAGGCCATGGATGTTTGTGTGTAGATACACAAATAAAAAATAGGCAAGGGGCGCAAAAAACACTCCTTTTTGGTCCATATTTGGGGGAAGTTTCATCTCTTTTCTTTGTGAAAAAACCCACAGTTTGCAGTGCTTTTACGTCTGGAGTTAGGGCTGGCTTGCTGAAGCCTCCCCCGTTGGATGGAAATGGACCAAAATGAAAGGGAATGCATTAAAGGTCAATCATCCATCTTGGGGACGCCAATGTGTACAAGGACCTACGGCAAGCACAAGCGGTGTCACCTGTGGAATGGCTTTGCTATACCAATGCGAAAATGATTTCTAGCAAAACATCCGGAAAAACTAAAAATCAATTGTGAAACACAGTCCGGGCCCGGTTGTATCAAAAGTTTTGTGGAGAATGGCTAACAAAAAGCGGTATCTATCTATCTTCAGAAAACCGCAGTATTCAGTACGTGCAACTACCGAGTTCTTGATGAGCTACCAAAAAAATGCAGAACCTTTATGCAGTGCCCCTTTGCCGGATCCAACAAAAGAGGTAAATCGTGATTGAATGTTGGTGCGATGCACCTAGGTAGAATAGCCACACAAGAAAACGAAAGAGGGGAGCAGCAGACATTGTTAAGCTAGTTCTTGAAGATCGACTCGAAAATGGATGATGTAAGCTAAAGCAGCCAGCGATAAGATTCGTACAAACAGTTGTCATTCTGGCTACAATACGAAATGCATTAGAACCATTCGGAAACAACAAGGTGTAAAAGTGTCTCTAACACAGCTGGCTACCGGGAGACAGGGCTATGGCTAACGAATTGGTACACCAGCAGACAAAAACATGCAAAAACATGTACCACAAGAGGCCCAATACATTACAAACCTCAACTTTAAGGGTTAGCAACGTCAAATCACCTCGAAGAGAGGTTGTTAGATCAAGCGCAGGCGCGGGCGTCGTATACCCCCCTTTTTTGGGGTCATTCGCGTAGCATACCCCAAGGCATGATATTTGATGTCCAACCCCTTGTAAAATCATTATTTTGCCCAATAAGACCATACCCCAATGGATTTTTTGATACTGAGGCCTCTATCCCCTAAAACTGGATATCACTTTTTTGAGGGGGGGGTGGGGGGGGGGGGGGTCAAAAGTTTTCGCTGACCAGTGTCCAAGCAGTGGGGAAGCATACTGCTCAGACACAACTGGTGATTGAATTATAACGCAGCAGGACGCAGCAACGATGGCCGGTGGTTCGAGTTCTGGTCGGTGCGCTCTTTGCAGCGGCGGCGCCGGCGGCACATTCGCCCGACCGGGGTTCGAACCGCCGACCAAAAAGTCCAGCTCTCGCTGCATTACCATTCGGCCACTGCTTGATTTTGCAAACTGAGGAGTCCCACTGCTTGCTGGCGTGTCTGCCACTGACAAAAAACCCTGTGTGTTTCTGTCTGACTGACTGCTGGCCTGGCTCAGGGACTGCTGGGCTGACTGTCAACCTCTCTTGGAGGTGCACTGCCGAAGGCAATAGAATTTCAGCATTTTACATAAAAGCACCCTTCGCTTAATTGCATAAAAACTTGGGCAATACTACATACAGTGCAGCTCTTCGGAACACCGTAACAACATGTGGAAAACATGTGTCCGACACCAAACCCTGGGTGTGTGATAGGGACAATGCGTGCTAGTTGAAGGACGAGACTATAGGCTGAGCTCATGCATTACAGATAGTCTTCTCGCTTATTTCGGCAGAAACACACTGCACTTGCATTTGTGACTCAAAATATCTTTCACGACATCCGGGTCAACTCAATGTAAGAGAAGATTTCAACAGCGGAGGGAAGTGGAATTTTGGGAAATCAGAAAACCGAGTTCATAGATGGATCCAGCGAAAGTAGGCTCTAGTAAAAAAAGAGGTATGGTGGTATCCGACATACCCCTACAGCCCTGCTGACCCTCAGATCTGGAGCCGGGAGTGCAGAAGCGCAGCAGCCACAGAGCACAGCAAATATTGTGAAACACAGGACTGTACAGATTAGTATGTGAATGCGACAGAAAAAAGTGATATGCGGCAAAAAATTGTGCAAGATAGGCAAAACTATGATGGCACAGACCTGAGGGAATCTGACTCTGAGAGAATTGCCCCCTCCCTCCAAAGTGCCAAATAGAGGTCCGAATTCCGCACGTAGTTGAGCCACAGGCTCCCCGTGGCATAATAGTTGGGGCTTGCGGCTTACAAATCCACAGGGGTGCGCCGGTTGGAGGGTCACTTGCAAGCGAAGGTGCGGTAGGAGCGCATGCATCTTGTTCCCCACGCCACCCACCGCATTGGACCACTTTACAGCCAATGAACTATGATGGGGAGCCCTCACCACATGTAAAATGTGTGATCGCCCTCGGGATCCCTCCCCCTGTGTGTAGTGCCGCTTGTCATGCCATGTGAGAGGGAGGGGAGCAAATGCATATTTTGGATAGCCAAACGTTGCACCGCGCCACACAAATGACACGCATATGTCAAAAAAACGCTTTGTGCAAACTGATGCGTCGAAAGTGCACGACTTCCCCCTTAATCCAACCCACTTTAATGGACCAGGTTTGATTGTACCTCCTAATCTTACCGCAAGGCCTTGTGCCCTGGGAACCAAGGGTTAGAGGTGCTTCATTCACACAAGAGGAGGTTTGCCATCGAGGCTGAGTAAGTGTGCCGGTTGGTATTTCCAGGTGTACTCGCTGGTTTGAGGTTTTGGAAATAAATTGTTACATCCTTTGTCCCCAGCCACTGGGCACAAGTATTTTCACTGGGTGAGCGTGGGGTCCTTGTCCCTCTGCTCACAAGGAGGGGGGGGGCGGGGGGCATACGGAGGGGGGCGACACCAGCAGGAGCACCGGCCGCAGCGGCCGACAGAACGCAGCGACCCGACGCAACATGCGAAGGGAAGAATGGGTGACTGTCCAGCGCCCCGTAAAGGAGCAACAACGCGACGGAATGTCCCACAGGGGGGGGGGGGGGGGGGGGCTGGGTCAATGCGCCCGTTGGTCCTTCCAGACATACGCACGCACTTGGGTGTGTTGTTGGGAGGAAGGTGTCCGCATTGACCGTGGGGAAACACATTTTTGTGGGCCAGTCGTCGCTCCGCTCACAGGCGGCTGCTGCTGCCCCTTGGCGTCCCTCCCACGCCGGCAGTCGGCGATGCTTCACATTCCAGTTCGGGGAAGAGGGAGGGCCACCGGGCGAGTGCTGCGCGACTTGATGCTGTCCCCTTTTGGGGGGTTGTTGGGCGTCAGCGCGCCAGCCTTCAGGTCCGCGGGATTCAAGTTACCCGCGCATCCCACGCGTGCCCCTGCCCCTCATTCCTCCGCCCTCCCCATCCCGGGATGTGTTGGAACGGCTGACAACCGCAGGAGGAGGGAGGGTTACTGCCCCCCCCCCCCCCCCCTGGGACCCCCTCCCCCTCCCCCCCTCGGACCCCCTCCCCCCTCCCCCCCCTTCGGACCCAGGTTTCATAGTGGGCAAACAGGAAATTTACAAAAGGAAATGTTCATTTGGGCCTTTTTCGGTCCACAAATCTTTGGGATCCAGACCCCCCCCCCCCCTCTTGCTTCGTGATGACCGCATGCCAGGCACTGATCAGGCCGTCAGGGGAGGACGCCCATGGGCAGAAGTTGCATTCTGGATCCCCCCCCCCCCCCCCCCCCCCAAGGCAGGGGGATGCCCGCGGCAGTGCGGATGCCCGCAGTAGTACGGATGTCTGCTTGGCATAGCAGAAGGTTCAAGGGCGAGAGGCCAATAGGCGCCGCCGCAGGCTAACAGAGCCAACCACCAAGGCCCTGTGCCAACTCCCCCGCCCCCTGCCCTCAAACACACGCTTGTCCCCATCACATCCGCACAGCCAGCGACAGTGCCCATGTGCATTCACGAGGGCGGCAAGTCCCCCCCCCCCCCACAGAGCCACAGGGCCCACTCCCGCGCACCCGCCCGCACCACACGCCCCCCCCCCCCGAACCCCTCCATTGTCCTCAGCACGCGCTGCACCCGCTGTGGGCGTCCATGAGCCTCACGCAGGGCCACGCCGCGCACCAGCAGATGGTCATGGCCAAGACGTCCGTCGGGATGGAGCACCAGGACTACACGTACGGCGTGGCCCTGGCGGGGCTGCTCGCCCACTTCGCCCCGATCAAGGCCCACAGCGTCCCCAACACCGCGCTTTTGCGGGGCTTCGTGGGCGGGCAGGCCTGAGGGCAAAGGAAGGGGCGCCCCCCCCCCCCCGGAAGGCGGGGGGGCCGGGGCGGCGGCCGCCGGGCGTCCGGAGGAGCTGCGACCGCAGCAGGAGCGCACGGCCCCGCGCCGTCCGCTGGCACGGGCACATGGAGCGTGGGCGGTGCCCTGGCGCAGGAAGCGCTACGGCTGTACCCTCACCCCCCTTGTCCTGCCCCACCCCTTGTCCTTCCCCCGGGGCGGGGGGGGGAGGGGTCACTTGGTCAACACAACAAAAAGTTTGGTCACGGCTCATTGTGTTGTTGTGTGGGTGACTGTGTTGTTGTATGGGCGACTGTGATACAAGTGGCACTGCCACTTGTATCCCTTGTACTCTTGGCAGGACATTTTGCTCACTTTCGCTGAAATGGAACGTGGCAGCACAACCATGTTTACCCCTGGGACGAATGTAATGTTCATCCGCTCCGCAGGGGAATCTGTTTTGGCACAGGTCGCTGCTTATTCAGAGCACGGTGATGCATCTCTTATGAGCGTGAAGGCAGGATGATCGCCATTGTATTCTTTCGTTTTGCAGTGCAATTTTCATGCCTGAAAATGTGCGTGTTCGGTGGTAGTGCGGTTCCCCAGGGGGGGGGGGGGGCGGGGGCGTCTTCCCTGGGGTGGGGCAGGACAAGGGGGCGCGGGGGGTACTTCTGGATCGAGATATTTCTGGTTTTTTTGGCATTAAGGACGGCCCGAGTTTATCGCTGGCGGGATTCGGTCAACCGACGGCGCCGGACACTCAACCGACGGCGGTTGGCGCTCAACCGACGGCGGTGGACACTCAACCGACGACGGTTGGCGCTCAGCCGACGGCGGTTGACACTCATCCGGCGGCGGTTGGCACTCAGCCGACGGCGGCCGGCGACCGGAATTTTTTTTCCCGTCCTAAGGACAGCCCTGCCTACGGGTGTGCCTGTGCGCGCGCTTTTCTGTATTGCTGACCCCCCCCCCCCCCGCCTCCCGCGCATGACAGAGGGGGAAGCACGCGGCTCCATCTCAGCACCGCCAACGAGCCACCGCTCGACCGGACAAAAATGGAGCTGCGGCTGATTTCAGATGGGGCTGAGTCAAGATGCATTGCCTGTTATGCCGCCGTATGGCACAGGGCCGGGGGGGCGGGGCCGAGCAAAGGGCCAAGGGAAGGGTCCCATCCGTCTGGCGTGTCTGTGCTCTGCGCGAATTTCTGAAGTCAAAAGTGTGAGACAACAGGTCCGGGGACGGTGGCATCTTTGCGTATCGCCGCGGGATCGCGGCCTCCGTTTGTTGGCGTCCTGCCTGCCGCTCATCTTCGTTGGTGACACCGTTTGTGACAGAAAGGCACAGAATAGTGTCGTAGGCCATCGACGAGCGATTTTCCTCCTGCGCTTTGTGCTGATCGCCGGTCGCGCGCACGTGCAATAGCCCAGGCTTCCTTTCGGGGGGGCGGGGGGGGGGGGGGGGCGGGGCAGCGGTGGGAGCGTGAGGTGAGCTACAGCTGTTCGGACTGTGGGGACTGTGCGGCCCCAACTGCACGGGGCGTTCGAGTACAGTGCTGAGGCGGCGATGGGTCAACGAGGCCTCATTGGTACTGAGCGGCGTGAGGCCCTTGCGTTTTGGGGTGGGGGCGGGTGTGCGTGGGGTGACGTGTGGCGAGGGCCCTCCGGTTCGGGTGGTCGCGCGCGTGGGGGGCTGCCCAGCCGCAGCCCTTGGCACCAACACCCCCTTCTGGTCTGCGTTGTGCTGCACATCTGTGCTGCCTCGTGCGTTGGTGCAGCGCAATGAGATGCGGGTGCTGTCTCCCGAGCGCCCGGTTGTAGTATAGCGCCAGGGCCTGAAAGCGGCACCCCCTTTGAGACCCACTCAAATGCGCTTAGTCCAAGCAGTCTGCCGGGTTATGGGCCGTAGTCCGTTGACCTGCATGGCGCTTTGACGGGCTCACGGTTGAGGGCGGTTGCAGGCACGGGTGGCGAGACTTGAGCGATGGTTGGGTTGGTATTAAGTTTGCTTGTACGCAGTCGTGCGGGGAAGGGCCCTGTATGTGCGTTGCCACCTTTATCTTGCCATTCCCTCTGCGCACTACCGTCCGTTTTCACGGTTGGGATTTCAGTGTGCACGTAGTTTCCTGCCGTATCGTTGCATGTATTGTATGGCTGTGTGTACACTGGCATCGGTGGACGGAGGCGGGGCCGGTATTCATGTTACATAAAACCCTCATGTGGTGTGGTGCGGAGTGTAGGCTGACACCCATTCTTCAAGCAGTCCCTGATGGCAGATACTGGTCAGCGGATGTGCTGAGGGGAGCGGGATACACCGCCTGACACACGATGCGACAACTGTATGATTCAGTAGTATTGTCATGTGGTGTTGCTGCCCTGTCTGCCCTGCCCGCTGTGTTGTATCGCACCCTTGTTATGCAGGCGTGGTGACCGCCGTACGGCACGGAGAAATAAGCCCCATGGTTTACCATGTGGAATGTTGGGAAAACAGGGTTCTGACAAATGCATGACAAAAATCACGAAAACAGATCAAAAACATGCCATTTTGGCATTTCATGCGGAGTATCTTGTGCTTACCGAGGCGTTATGCGATGTTCGTGAAGTACAGAACGGCTTGCCCAGCGAACACGTGGTGTTCGGACCGTGTTCTGTGGGGACTTTTGTTTGCTGGACAACGGGGGGGGGGGGTTACCAAACAGCAACGGGGTGGGCTTGGGGGCACAATTTATCCGACCCCTGTCGCTCACTCCCTCAAGCTTGGTGTGGCTGGAACCTGTACGGGATGTGCAGCGTGCAAGGTAGCCTTGGCTGCACAGTAATCACCTCGAAGAGAGGTTGTTAGATCAAGCGCAGGCGCAGACACAATACACCCCGGTCATTCGTGTAGCATACCCCAAGGCATGATATTGCTTGTCCAACCCCTTGCAAAATCATTGTTTTGCCCGCCAAAACGATCCCCCAATGGATTTTTTGATTTTGAGACCTCTATCCCCCTGAAACTGGATACCATGTTTTTGGGTGGGGGTGGGGGAGGGGGGGGGTTAAAAGTTTGTGGTTAGAAGGATTTGAACCAGGGTCTAGTGTAATCAGGGCTTGAGGTCGATCGATCGGCTGAGCCGGCGATCGCCGAACCGCCTGGCCGGAAATCGAACAGGTGCCAGGCCAACCATCGGCCGAGTGTTCGACCACTCGACCACTGAGTGTTCCTGCATATCAGGGGTTCCCCAGTGTTTGTAATCGTAGTCCGCGACTGCAGAAAAGCCAAACTGTGTGTTTCTGCCTGCCTGTCTGCCTGCCTGCCTGCCTGGCTGCCTGCCTGACCCCTGGGGCCCGGGGGTCCGTCTCGGTAGGATTTTGGGATGCCCGTCAATTGAGCCCTTTTTGGGGGAGGGGGGGGGGTCTAGCCAGGGGGCTCTATCGACCCCCCCCCCAGAAACGAAAGCCCGTGCTTCCCAGCCCATGAAGATGCAGATTGGGTGTGGAATGGGATGGAGGACCCGCCCCTGCCCCGGGCCCCCTCCCCCTTGGAGATCCAGTAAGTTGAGGCGATGCAACGGAGATTGTTGAGCCCAGCAGCAGGCTGCAAATTGTGTGAACCTCAGAGTTGGAGCATGATTTGGTTGAGATCATGGCCCCACCCCTGCACTCCTGAGCGTGACCTAGAGGGCCTGGCGGATGAAGTGCCAGCCAAGTGCAAGGGCCGGTTAGGGACGTATCAGACGTGTGTTTGTCTATAGGCCAGAGGTCTTGGCCGACAAAGCACGGCCAAGCAACACGGATTAAGGCACAAGAAACGGTGCATATCACACATCGCATGAGCAGTCCAATGATGTTACAGGGGAACGACCCACCGAACACTGCTGAATATGCATAACGGAGGAAAATATTCAAAATGCAAGCTCCTGAAAGTGGCCAAAACGGCCGAAAATAATAAGAATGCAGGATCCTGAAAATGGCCAAGACAGCCGAAAATAATAAAACTGCGGCCCCGTGAAAGTGGCCAGAATGGCAGAAAATAATAAAAATGCAATACCAGGGGGCGAACCGGGCGCTGTGCACGCGCCGTGCGAGAAGTAGGCTATTTTGGACCGTTTTCCCCGATGGCCAAGGTGACCGCAGTACCTATTGTGTTCCCAGACACAGGACTGACCCAGGGTCTTACTCAGTCCAACAACCCCGACAATGAGTGAAAACAAACCAGGTTTCACACTGAAAACGCCAGATTGATCCCAGTTTTCTGTCTACATCTGCCGTTTTCGCCCTGTGGACGTATGCTGCCCTGGTGGTGGGTGATTTTCACGGTGGTCACGGGAAACGTAACGTACCATTCCGCGCTGTGCCCGCGCTAACGCCCCCCAGGACATGCATGTGCGGAGCGCGTTTCGACCTGTGCGTGGCCCCGCCATCGAAACAAGCACCCACCCATAAACCCTTCCACCCCCAAAGCGACGATTCCAAAGAAATGTGGACGCATCGCTGTGGTGCAGCCGCCTTAGCACCCTCTGTCTCCCACTTTCGGACCAGGCCCCGCTCTGTTTGCCTCTTGCCGAGCCCATGGGCGCGCTTCAGGCCCGGGACGTCGGGCGGCCAAGTGAGGCATCTCATGCCGATCCTGACCCGACACGTTCAACGGGGGCCTCGGATGCAGGGGAACCCCCACCGGAAGACAATGAGGGCGCGGACCCACACACTTTCTGGTGGGAGGTCAGTCGGAACGCGGCGGTTGCCGGGGATCTGACGGCGCTGAGCGTCAACTGCCGCAGGACGCGCAGCGACGTGTCGTTCCTTTGGAGCTTTGCCCCGACGGCCCAGACCGCCGCGGTGCGCTCGCCGCCGGTCGAATGGCTCGGCATGACGTGGACCGTCCGGTTCCAGAAGTCCCCCTTTGACACCGGCATCCCACATCGCCCGGCGTGGTCCCTCTTCCTGGACCTGCACCCGCCGTACCACAGCGTCCGAGGGGTCTTCGGCACCGTGGCCCTCGTCCTTCCCGGGCGGTCGAACCGCCAGCTCTGGCAGTTCGACCGTGTGTTCGCGCCGGCGTGGCCGGGGCAGGAGATCTGCACGTGGTGCTGTCGCCGGCTGAACATGCACGAGTTTGTGCAACTCGTCATCCGCGCGAAGGGGGCGGTGCGACTGAAGGTCAAGTTGGCGTCCGTCGGCAAAGCTCTGGGGTATGCCCTGCCGCCGCCCGGGGCAGAAGTGGAGGAGCTGCCGTTCCCCGTGAAGGTCGGGACCACGACCGTCCGAAGACGGTTCGTGTGGGATCTGCGCCGCCACCTCCGCGGCCCCGCCGACTTCATTGACTTCTGGAAGGAGCTCCGAGGGCTTGGGCCCCGCGGACTTCGGAGGGTCCGGTTCGAGCCCGTGGACGTCGTCCGCGCCGTGCCCCAGTGGGAGATCAGCGGCGTCTGCACGCACCGGGTGTGCGCGGAGCTGAGGGAGGTTGTGGTGCGTGCGGTCCATGACCACGTCAACGGGTTCGTTGTGCTGCCGTACCACGTGCCTCTGGTGGACTTCGACATGATGGACGGGAGCGATGACGAGGGGGCCGACGACGACGAAGGATCCTTCTTTCCATTGGTCTGTGCCTCCAAACTGTCCTCTACCCTCCGCATGTTGGATTGGATCGTGCAGTACCCGTTGCACGCCGCGTTCCGCAGGCAGCAGCTCAAATGTGGCGGTGGTAAAGGAGGGGTCCCACCCCAAGGCGCGCCAAGTCACGGCTTGG
The DNA here is from genome assembly GCA_964036045.1 of Eutreptiella sp. 'Long Island Sound 2002'. Lineage (NCBI taxonomy): Eukaryota > Euglenozoa > Euglenophyceae > Eutreptiales > Eutreptiaceae > Eutreptiella > Eutreptiella sp. 'Long Island Sound 2002'. The sequence goes on along the minus strand of OZ038382.1, from coordinate 56,247,221 downwards.
GAGCCACGGGGCCTGCGGGAGCCCGCCAGTCCCAAGAGCCGAGTGAAGGTGGTGGCAGCGCGGACGCAGCGGCTGCAGGCGTGCCGGGGGACCAGGGATGCGCAGTCTGCAGCCAGCGCCCGTCAACCGGACTCAGGACTTGCTCGGGATGTCACTCTCGGCACTATTGCAGCCGGGAATGCCAGAAAGCCCACTGGAAGTCGCACAAGACCGAATGCCCGGAGCTCTTGCAGATCCATCGGCGGGCCTGTGACGCAAAACGCGCCCGAGCAGAGGAGGAGGCACGCATGCTGCAAGATAGCCTCTGTGGTTCTGACGCTTGGTCATCGGTGGGCTCGGCAAGCCCCTAGCCCCAGCCCGGATTGCGTACTTTTAGGTGACCACGTCTTTAGGAACCGCGGAGCAAGGAGGTCTATCGACCGCCCCTGACACCAGCCCCAGAGGGTAAGATTTTTCTCGTGCCTCGCGTCCAACAGGCGCTTCCCGGTGGAGGGTTTGTACAGTGATTGTTATGCCCCGGGACGTAGGCTTTGCTCTTTCTGAAGTAAAATTATGTTGCCGGTTCCAATTTGTTCTTTGAGGCTTGGCATGCCGCATGGCGTACTGCACAACACACTACATGTTGTGCATTTCTCCCACTGTGTGCAACAAACCGCAACATGGCTTCTTGCGCCGCAGCACGGACAGTTGATGGCCGCCTTGGATCTGGTGTTATTACCATTGCTTATGCATTGCATTGGCAACGGGAGTCCTTCTGGTGGCCGTATGTCGTTGTATTTGCAGTTGAACAAGGTCAACTGTGAGAATTGAGGTGCCGTGTCAACCGCAAGTATCCGGAGGCTACACCCCTGCGGCGCGCTGCAGGAACAAGTCCCCCAACAGGTGGACCGTGCGATTCATTTTCATATGATACACTGATTTTTGCGGGCTTCACATGGGGTGTGTGTGTGTACATGGGCAGGGCAACTCCTCAGCGTAAGTGCATGGTGTCAAGTGGCTATTCTTTCAGGGTATGAACACAAACGCGTCGCCAGATGGGCCCATAGTGCAATCCAACACACGTATGCATGCACACCACACACATCCGAGAAAACTGCAGGGTATATCCATCAACACATAAAATTTTTCCCGCGACGGCGATGTTGTCATGTCTGGGCCATCCTCCAATGGCCGCAGACACATGCTTTCTGGAAGGGGTCTCGGTCTTCCAGTTGGTGTCTGCCTGAACATTTTTCGCCAAATGGAATAACAGGGGCGTGGTGCAATGACCTGTCTGCAGTGTGCCACCTATGGGAAATGTCCCACAGTGACTGCCCCCATTGTTCCCCATTGAACCCCCTGTCCCTCCTCCCAGTCCCTTCCCTCCATGTTGTGTGTGTGTAGCCACCCGGTTACGGGTGGCCTGCCACCAACAAGATATGTAGTATGCGCTGAGACTGATCAACAAATTTCCTCCGCTTTTCTCCCCGCGGTAGACAGCATGGGTTACCCAACGCCATCACCTGTGAGGTGTGAAGGGTTGAGGCCACATGCATGGCGTGCATAGTGCATACACGCCTCCGGCACGCAGTACGCCCTGGAGGCACCAATTTGTTTCCTCCCCCTGCGACTTTGAACAAATGCGGAACTGCAAGGCGCAGTTCTGCTTGCCCTTTCCTGTAGGTCCCGCCGCACTGAGTCCCGCTGTCTACTGCAGAAAGGCGCCTAGTCGCCCATGTCTATTGTCACATGGACGGCCTGATGAGCTGATGAGTGCCCAGTGCTCCGTTTTGCCTGCAGGGGTTTAACGGTTTGGGTACTCTTTACATCGTGTGTGCATTTGTTCGAGTAGAGTGGCCTGGGGTGGTTCCCCAAACTGAAAGAAATGAGCCGGAATAGGGCCCAAACTGGAACCCACGGGGCGATGCACACGCCGCCGGGCATTGGGATGATGTAGTTCGCCGTAGCGTGTACGTGGACGTCACATGGTGTCATCGATGTCCTGGACAGCATTGCTGGGACCCCTGGGGAGATCTTGATGCACCTCATACAATCCATGGCTCTGGACTTTCCTCAGGCACAAGTCTCAGCTCATTGACGCAGGGCGGAAAGTAGTAGAAGAGCACAAGGTGCTATGACCAGTCCAGGAACAGCTGCGCTAAGGGCGCCCCCCTTGATCCTCACGTCGCGGCTGTTGGGATTCACCGGTATACTCTTGCCGGATTTGATCGTGGAGTAGCCAGGGGGCCTGCTGTGGCCTGCTAATACTGTCTTTGTAGTTCAGCCCAGATCAGGTGGTGGACCACCATTGCGTCATCCTCCCGTGTCCCTTGGGTTCCTCGTTCCCAGGCACCATACCCTCTCTCCATTTTCCTCAGTGCAGGTGTTCGTGTTGTTGTGTTGCGAGGGAATTATTCCTGACTTGCGGCACCGAAGGCGCACCGGTGTAGCCCCCTTAGGGTTGGCAGTCGGCGCAAAGACAATGTTTGTGCTCGTGATGCAAGTGATGCCTGGGGCGCACGCACTGCACCAACCTGCTCCCGCCGCGGTGGCATCGCGAGTGGTGGACAATCCTTGCATTTCTGGACGTCCCCTTCTGTTCTGATTGTGTAGAGCCACCGGGTCTTGTTGTGCGACTGTAAAAGACCGTGGCTAGATTGGCAAATCGTGCATAAGATGTGCTGGGATGGCACAAAACAGTTCTTTAATCTTCACGATTGCCCGTTCCCTCATGGCTTTCAAGCTTATGACTGGGCAACCGACGAGTTCCGCACTTCCTGTTTCGCTGTCAAGTGTACAGAGAACGAAGCATCCCCAAGTCCAAAGTGAAGCGCTGATATCACAGTGTGGCCCATGACAGCTCATTTGCTGTTTTGGAGCCTGCTCCCTTGTTGGCCACCAGCAGTGTCGGTACTGTGAACCGCCCTGTAAGACCCTGCCTCTGCCCTCTCCCCCGTCCCCTTCTGTCTACTTTGGCGGACGCTGCCTAGTCTTCTGTTGACCCCGTCTTCGGGATCTGCATTCTGCGTCTTAACGATGTCAATCGAACGCCATTGAGGCGGACCATGCAACTGTTTTCCTTGTCCTTCCGAGCATAACAGTGTTGCCCTACTTCGTGTCCAAGAGATGCTTCCTGGGAGGCCATTTGTACAGTGATTATTATGCCCCTGTGCAGCGTTCGGTTGATCCTGTTTTGAGGAATTGCGTTCTTCATCTGATTGAGGTCTGTTGACCGCCATTCACACCAACCATGCCACCGTTTTCCGTCCAACAGGCGCTTCCCGGTGGAGGATTTGTACAGTGATTATTATGCCCCGGGACACATGCTTCGCTCTTTCTGAAGTACAATTATGTCGCCGGTTCCAATGTGTTCTTTGAGGCTTGGCATGCCGCATGGCGTACTGCACAACATACTACCCCCTCCCTCCCTTGGGATAGCGACGCCGCTGTCCAAGCCACAGCGGGCGTAGGGAGCGTATCAATTTGGTACCTAATTTGATTCGGTACAATTGTAGCGCGGCCACATAAGACATGGGTTTGGTGACAAATTTGCCAGTTACATAGGGTCATTGACACATTTGTTGTGAGTCTTTGCCCACTTGAACCCACATGGCTCTACTTTTGGGCATATTTGTGCATCATATTCCCCTTTCTTGCACCAGCTCCCCATGTATGTGGTACGTGCAAGCTCCGGCCTTGTCCAAGCTACAGTGGGCGTAGGGACCGTATTAATTTGGGACTTTTGCGTAGCTATGACAAGGGGGGGGGGTACATGTTGTGCATTTCTCCCACTGTGTGCAACAACCGCAACATGGCTGCCTGCGCCGCAGCACGGACAGTTGATGGCCGCCTTGGATCTGGTGTTATTACCATTGCTTATGCATTGCATTGGCAACGGGAGTCGGGCTGGGACTTGAGCAGCTGCAGTCCTTCTGGTGGCCGCTTGATAAGAGAGCCAGCCTGCGTAGTGCTGGGGTGGCTCGGTGGCATTCCCAGTGGAACAACAGCAGGTGTTGGCGGGTCTTTTGTCTGCTGGTCCATGGAGGTCAAGTTTCTTCTGTGTTTTGAGGCTGGGGATGGGATTTTGGGGGATATGGATTGCCGTCTTCCACCCACTTCCAGCCGTTCTTGTCCTTTGGAGGTCGAGATTGGGGAATCCGCTGGCGACTGGTACATTCACAATGCAACGGCCGCTGCTTGTGTCTCATTGAGCCGCATGTGTTCCGTCAGATTTTGGAATTGGATCGTTGCTCTTGCAAAGGGGTGGCCAAAGGCAGGTCCCACGGCCTGTGCGTCCTTCGTTCTCCTCCGGCGGGCTGCAGTGGGTGGTTGTGCCTGGTGGATGGCTGTCTGCTACCGACAACCCTCCCCCCCTGCCCCCATGTAGTAGCTGACACTGTGGTAAGAGTTGGGCCTGTGTGCGATGAAGGAAGGGGCGGCGGCGCTGCAGCACATCATCATGACACATCCATTGCTCTCTTTGACCTCCACGCAGGGACTCACCCTAGGGGCGGCGGTGAGGACGTCATGGCTGCTGCGGTGTGGTGAGGCGTGCAGCTTAGTTGGCGGGGTTTTGTGCTGCGATGGATGGTTTGTATTGATGTCCGTCACTGCAATGGAGCCTCATTGTATCACGAGGAGGGGATGCATATCGCAAACAATTTGGTTCTCTCTTTGCAAGGCAGATCCATGTTTCTTTCGGGGGTACAAGCGCCGTTGGGTCCAGGTGCGACAAGTGCCCATTCGAGAGGCGGTAAAATGGCAGTACATGCTGTCAGATGCCAAAACTGGATTTAGGACCAAGTCAGTCAGGGGTGGGATGTTGCAGTATTGTGATGGGTCGCGCAAGCAAACGTTGGGTCTGTCGCATGCGGGGCTCAGTGTGTGGTTTCGAGCGGGAGATGCGAGGAATGAAGACACAGCGGTGCCGGTGCTAGAGAAACGGAGTGCAACACGTGCCAATGTCAGGGCGGTGCTGGTGGTGTTTTCCGAAAAGCAGCCGGGAGTTCCATTGCCTCTGGTAACTGACAGTGAGCCGTTGTGTTTGGGACTTCAGGGTAAATGTGCAAAGTGGCATGGGCTCACGTGGGCATTGGCACACGTCGATCTTTGGTCCAGCCCGTGGGACGTGGGACGAGTGGCAGTTGCTGGGAGACAATGTCTCAGTACAGTGGGTGCCACCACATGTTGCAGTGAAGGGGGACTAGCGTGTCGGCAAAAGGGTAGTGCAGGGCGCAAGCATTGTGTGGTGTGTTGCGAGATAGGGAGGTGCGCGGCATTTGGCAGGTCTTGGGGCTGGAAGAGATAAGTGATGTCAGTGACGATAACATGAGTTGGGGGGGGGGGGGGTCGCAGTATGGGGCGGATACAGTGGTGGGGGGGGGGGTTCGCAGTATGGGGCGGATACAGTGGGGGGGGGGGTCGCAGTATGGGGCGGATACAGTGGGGGGGGGGTCGCAGTATGGGGCGGATACAGTGGGGGGGGGGTGTCGCAGTATGGGGCGGATACAGTGGGGGGGGGGTCGCAGTATGGGGCGGATACAGTGGGGGGGGGGGGGGGGTCGCAGTATGGGGCGGATACAGTGGGGGGGGGGGTCGCAGTATGGGGCAGATACCGTGGGGGGGGGGGGGGGGGTCGCAGTATGGGGCAGATACCGTGGGGGGGGGGTCGCAGTATGGGGCAGATACAGTGGGGGGGGGGGGGGGTCGCAGTATGGGGCAGATACAGTGGGGGGGGGGTCGCAGTATGGGGCAGATACAGGGGGGGGGGGGTCGCAGTATGGGGCGGATACAGTGGGGGGGGGGTCGCAGTATGGGGCAGATACCGTGGGGGGGGGGTCGCAGTATGGGGCGGATACAGTGGGGGGGGGGTCGCAGTATGGGGCGGATACCGACTCATTGGCGGTCTCAGATGAGGAGATGACTAGTGACGCCACTGGCGGGTCTTTGGAGTCATCTGATGTGCCGCTTTCTAAAAGACGGTTCACCGGGTTCTCGGGGAGGGGGACGAGCGGATTTTGCACAATTACAGTTGCAGAATTGCAATGCTGAACAGTGCAAAGCGGGAGTGCAGCAGGCCATTGAATGAGCGATGAGTGAGTCGCCTGTGACACGGGGGCATTCAGTAGCTCAGTATCCGTTGCTTCATGGTCCCACCCCCATGTTAAGCACGAAAGGTGTGTTAAGCGATGAAGCGGTGGTGAGGGGGGCGTGGCCAGAGCCCTTGTTAGGCACATCCCTGGGGGGAGTCTTCGCGCGCCGGGCAAACATTCCCCCCTTGTTCGGTTGCCAAAAATCGGTGTGCGGCGGGGGGGGGGGCGGGGGGCTGACCCATTGGAATCTCCATCGTAGCCTCTGGTTTGACGAACGGTGTACGAGAGCATTCCTCGGCAGTGGGGCATGGATTGGGGGGGGGGCGGAGGGCGCAAGGGACAGCATTGCTGGGTGCTGTTGTACAGGGTGTTGCATGTCATCGTTTCAGTGGGCTGTTGCTTCCTTGTGTGTGTGTGTGTGTGTGTGTGTAATCTATTGATGTTGGCCTGATGAGTTGTTTTGACGATCAGTGCTGTGCTCTCGCTGCGCACTTGGTCTCCTCACGCCGTGTGTGTGTGTGTGTGTGTGTGTGTGTGTCTGAGGAGTTTTCTTTCCATGCACCGCTTTTCTTGCTTTGTTCTTGTCTGCGGTTACCATTGTGTAGGTGTATGTGTGTGTGTATGTGTGTGTGTGTGTGTGTGTGTGTGTTTGTGTGTGTGTGTGTGTGTGTGTGTGTGTGTGTGTTTGTATGTGTGTGTGTGTGTGTGTGTGTGTGTGTGTGTGTGTATGTGTGTGTGTGTGTGTGTTTGTATGTGTGTGTGTGTTTGTGTGTGTGTGTGTGTGTGTGTTTGTGTGTGTGTGTGTGTGTGTGTGTGTGTGTGTGTGTGTGTGTGTGTGTGTGTGTTTGTATGTGTGTGTGTGTGTGTGTTTGTATGTGTGTGTGTGTGTGTGTGTGTGTGTGTGTGTGTGTGTGTGTGTGTGTGTGTGTGTGTGTTTGTATGTGTGTGTGTGTTTGTATGTGTGTGTGTGTGTGTGTGTGTGTGTGTGTGTGTGTGTGTGTGTGTGTGTGTGTGTGTGTGTGTGTGTTGTCTGCCTAGAGGGGCATTTCGCTTCGCTGCACAGGTGGACAATCGATAAGCCGATGGACCTACGGTGGAAACAGGTTTGTTGAAAAAATAAAATACACAACAAACACAAAGGGAATACAAAATGAACATGTTTCAACTGGACACAAACCAGAAGTTGAGTACAGAAACAGGAAACAAAAATAAGAAAAAAGGGGGGTGACATAAAACAGGGCCATTTTCAGCCCAACCAGAAAGGGCAGTTTTCAGCCCCACACCCCACCCTAGCCTAGAGATTCACCCCGCAAACGTAATTCCATTTTACACAAAAGGTTTTTGTAGGTACACGGGTCTACTCAATCACACCCCCCTGCTTGGAGGGGTTCGTTGTCAAGGGGGGCTACCGGTCCTGCCCTGCGATGCAATGCGGGACAACCTTGACAACGGGCCCCGTCGGTCTTGGGTGTAGGTTAGAGCCTCTTGACCCCGTGGTTGCTTGTACTGGGTTACAGCACCATACGCGTGCACTACTGGAAAAATGTGGGGTGAAATCTCTGAGGCAAGTAGAGGCAGGGTGGAGAACAAGGGAAGTAACACAGGGGTATACAACATGCAGAGACAAGGGCAATCATATAAATACAAAATGGAGCGAAGCACACTTACAAACACATGGCACACTTGTGCGCGCACATCCAATGGCAGGGCCCGGAGGTGCACACTCGCCCGGAGGGCGTCACAGAGTGTGGGCCTCGCGGTGGCGGCCGTGGAGCACGTGGTGGTACACGCTCACACAAACAAGAGATTCCACAAACCACTCACGTACATACAACAAACGGTAAGCAAATGCACAACACGTGTCTCCCTCTCATGTCTCCCTAGGAACACGGGTCCCTCCCTCCCTCCCGCTCACCCCTAGGTTAATGGGTCTCTCCATTCATCTCCCCCTTTCTCGCTCCCCTAGGAACTTGAGAACTGTGGGCGACCGCACCCAAGAACCGGCGGAGGAGGAGGCCCCTGGTTTACAAGTGGTGGGCGACCGCACCCAAGAACCGGCGGAGGAGGAGGCCCCTGGTTTGCAATTGGTGGGCGACCGCACCCAAGAACCGGCGGAGGAGGAGGCCCCTGGTTTGCAATTGGTGGGCGACCGCACCCAAGAACCGGCGGAGGAGGAGGCCCCTGGTTAACGATTGGTGGGCGACCGCACCCAAGAACCGGCGGAGGAGGAGGCCCCTGGTTTGCAATTGGTGGGCGACCGCACCCAAGAACCGGCGGAGGAGGAGGCCCCTGGTTTGCAATTGGTGGGCGACCGCACCCAAGAACCGGCGGAGGAGGAGGCCCCTGGTTTACCAATGGTGGGCGACCGCACCCAAGAACCGGCGGAGGAGGAGGCCCCTGGTTTACCAATGGTGGGCGACCGCACCCAAGAACCGGCGGAGGAGGAGGCCCCTGGTTTGCAATTGGTGGGCGACCGCACCCAAGAACCGGCGGAGGAGGAGGCCCCTGGTTTGCAATTGGTGGGCGACCGCACCCAAGAACCGGCGGAGGAGGAGGCCCCTGGTTTACCAATGGTGGGCGACCGCACCCAAGAACCGGCGGAGGAGGAGGCCCCTGGTTTACCAATGGTGGGCGACCGCACCCAAGAACCGGCGGAGGAGGAGGCCCCTGGTTTACAAGTGGTGGGCGACCGCACCCAAGAATCGGCGGAGGAGGAGGCCCCTGGTTTACCAATGGTGGGCGACCGCACCCAAGAACCGGCGGAGGAGGAGGCCCCTGGTTTACCAATGGTGGGCGACCGCACCCAAGAACCGGCGGAGGAGGAGGCCCCTGGTTAACGATTGGTGGGCGACCGCACCCAAGAACCGGCGGAGGAGGAGGCCCCTGGTTTGCAATTGGTGGGCGACCGCACCCAAGAACCGGCGGAGGAGGAGGCCCCTGGTTTACCAATGGTGGGCGACCGCACCCAAGAACCGGCGGAGGAGGAGGCCCCTGGTTAACGATTGGTGGGCGACCGCACCCAAGAACCGGCGGAGGAGGAGGCCCCTGGTTTACCAATGGTGGGCGACCGCACCCAAGAACCGGCGGAGGAGGAGGCCCCTGGTTTACAATTGGTGGGCGACCGCACCCAAGAACCGGCGGAGGAGGAGGCCCCTGAGTTCAGAACGGACCCCTCACCCCAACTCACTGGCACCACGTGGTCCTAGTGAGTTGTGAGTAAGGTAGTAGTAAGGGTGGGGAGAGGTAAAAAGGGGCAAACCGGCGGGTCGACGGTTTCTCCTGGGGGGAAAACAGACCCATCCGCCCAAATCAAGGTAAACCAGACAGTAGGAGACTAAAGAACAAGGAGGAGCGACGGAATTGCGCACGTAGGTGGAGTTAGAACTCCTTGGGTCTGGGCCACCCGGGGCCCTAACCAAGGATCTTGTCCCCATGGCGGGTTCCATCACGCCTTGAAAAACACCTTGAGACTTGAGAAAAATGTGCAGCCGCCGCTCGGCCGAGGGGTGCTGATACCTCAGGCAGAGGGGCGGTTCCCCGCACGGGTAACACTAGGGCACTGCTCACGTGACACGTGGTAAACAAGGCGGGGACACCCCAAGACACGTGCACGGGGTCAACGGAAAGCGCTGGCAACCACAAGCGTGAGCAGTGCAGGGCACAAACACACACAACAGAAGACGTTCGAAAATAGTGGCACGCAGCAGAAGGTACATAGAAGGTACACAGAGGGGGAGGGGGTACCAGGTGTGGGGAGAAGGGGGGAGGGAAGCATAGTAGGGTGGCCAGAAAGGGCGGGGTGCAGTGTGGGAACACAGAAGGTGGACGTCCCCAAAGCAGGCTGAGTACAGTAAACAAGGGAAAAAAGTGTTGGAAGCATCAAAGGAGGGAGAAAGATGGGGGGACAACAGAAACGGAGGGGAGGTTTGCAAAAAAGGGTGGAGCAGGGTAGAAGTGCAAAGAAGTGCAATGAAAGAGAGACAGCCGCAGCAAAAACCACAAAAAGGGATAAAGGTGCATGCCATGGTGTTGCACTCCTCGATAGGTTCTTGTAAAGCAAAATGCCCAGAAGGCAGCAGCCAACAGTAGAGCTAGCCCCCATGCACGTCCCCACAATGCAGCCTGTGACGCAAACCCAGCGCCGGCAGCTAGCGTGGGCAAACCCCACAGTCGCACTGCTAAAGATCATGATGGCCATCACCATGACGTATGGAGCAGGAGTGTCGGATGCGTCCATCATGAAAGACCAGTGCGGTTCAGCGGCGCTGAGGAGCATGGTGGCCAACATGGTGGACTTGTTGGACATTGTAATAGGAGCTTTTTTAGCATGGGTAGAAAGGGGAGCCTGGCAGGATGACGAGGGAAGAGTGATAGCCACCAACATGGACCCCATGGGGCGCCCAGTGTTGGGGATAAGTGCCACAGTGCTTGTCCAGGCTGTAAAATGGAGGTACTGGGCAACCTGTGTAGGGTTCAGTGGACCAAGAATAGGGTCAGACCAATATGCCGATGAGGGTACCATCTGGCGTATATTAAGCCCGTTATGGCAGGAGCAGACGGGAGTAGGACCAGGAAAGCAAGGGGAACCCCGCCTTGGGTGGGAAACCCCAGACTGCAGGGCTGTGTTGCTAGAGGGGTGGGTGCACATTGGTGCCCCCGATGCGCCCTACGGGGGGCACATCATAGCTGTAGATTATTGGGGGGTCATCCACCACAACCACCTGCAGTGGGGCAAGATGAGTGGGTGATGGGAAAATACAGGGGAATGGACACCAGAGCGCATGACAAGGGATGTTTTGGCCACAATGCCCTTTGTCAGTGCGGTATACTATATAACACTGCCGACCACAGAACAGGTCAGCAACACAAGGAGCAGGCAGGCGCAGCCAGCATTGTTGGATAGGTCCGACAGGGTCCTGCAGGTGGCACATCAATGGGTGAAAGACCGCAAGGCCCGCAGAAACTATACTGCAGTGAGGGCCAATGTTCAGTCCCCCTAAGGGGTAGCCGTAAGGCAATAACCGGCAGGATGCACAGTGTGAGTTGACAGTCAGTAATGGCTTCAGTGCGTGCACATTGTTGATTGCAGAGGGGGAAGGTAACAAAAGGTGGGGGAGGGAGGACAAAAGGGAGGAAGGACAAAAGTCTGGGACAAGGAGTGGTATAGGTCGGTAAAGAGCAAGGTACCGCAGGTAGGGGCCAAGCTCAAGGTCCACTGGGGGACATGTACCCAGAGATGGGGTTAGACTGAGACTGCCCTAGGTCCACTGGGGGACAAATACCCAGAGTTGGGGTTAGACTGAGACTGCCCTAGGTCCACTGGGGGACGAGTACCCAGAGTTGGGGTCAGACTGAGGCTGCCCTAGGTCCAATGGGGGACAGTACCCAGAGTTAGGGACAAGCAGAGGCTGCCCTAGGTCCACTGGGGGACAAGTACCCAGTGTTGGGGTCAGACGGAGACTGCCCTAGGTCCACTGGGGGACACTACCCAGAGTTAGGGACAAGCCGAGGTTGCCCTAGGTCCACTGGGGGACGAGTACCCAGAGTTGGGGTCAGACTGAGACTGCCCTAGGTCCACTGGGGGACAGTACCCAGAGTTAGGGACAAGCAACGAGTGCCCTAAGCCCACTGGGGGGTGATACCCAGAGTTGGGATCGGACTGGGACGATCCTAGGTCCACTGGGGGACAAGTACCGAGATTACAGGTAGAGGAGTGCCCAACAGTAGGGCACAGGGATGCCCAGTGGTGCCCGCCTCAACGCAGATCAAGATGACCACAATGATCACGGGCATGCACAACTTTGTGCCATCAGTGGGCAGTATTACCACCTTCGACCCAGAAATGGGTCAGCTAGAGTGGCGCCCAGATGGGGGAGACAAGGCGTACAGTGAGCCACTGGGGGAATGGCTACAGCCGGGCACAGATCGGTGCAAGCTCCTGACGCTGTTGCTCCTCGCCAACCGAGTACCAGATGCCATGATAGAACACTTGGAGGAGCTCAACCCATATGTCTACATGGGCACCTTCAGCGATTTACGAGCCACCCTCACCGAGGAACAAGAAAAAGCCATAGTCAAGCAGGTGACAAAAAAAGAGGGGCTGATCAACGAAATACCCAGATTGGGGACGGCTCTTGAGACCATGATCGAAGTGGTGCGAAGTAAAGAGCGCACCTTATATCACATGTGGGAAAAAAAGGAGTTGCAGACAGGAGAAGGAGCCCACACATGGCGCAAGGTCTACAAGGAGTTAGTGACGGAGATAGTCCCTGACAGGGTCATGGAAGTGCAGTCGGGCAGTGAGCCAGAAAACGAAGCCCCCCGAGCACGCGCACCACAGCAGCTGGGGGCCACCCAACAAAACCTGCTGGACAAGCTGCAAAACTTGTCAGAACGAGAGGAAACCGCAACAGACCGCCCTCTGTTATACGCATGTGAACTCTGGGTCTTTGCCATGTGCCCCGCTTTGCGGGGATCCACTGTATCATATGCTGGAGACGCCCACTTTCCCAAGCACAGTCTTGAGTACTCTTTGAACTTCTGGAGTCAGTCAAAAAAAAAAAAAACTTGTCAGAACGAGAGGAAATGGAGGTGGCACAAGCAGTGGGGGCAGCATGGGAACCCGGCATCCCACATGAGGTACAGCTCGTGCCCACTACGGGGGTAGTGGCATTTATTAAGCGCAAAATGCTTGAGCAACGACAAGGTTATGTCCGCACATGGTGGGAGGACAAAGCGCTGCCAGGAGCAGTGGCACAGGTGCTCAGGGTCAGGCTCGAGAGGCCGTCACAGCCACAACAATCCCCGCGAAAAGGGTTGGGTCAGGCGCTTCGCACCTTCGAGCGAGCGCCAGCAAGAGCACCAATGCGCAAGGCAGACGAGAGGGAAAGCATCCAGTCACCGATCCCAGGGGTCCCAGGTGATGAACAGTGGCTGGACAAGTTTGAGCAAGAGCTGGGGGACATGACAAAAAGGCTGGAGGACCTCAAGCGCAAAAGGGCACACGAAGAAAGCCCCCGCAAACGGCTAGCCATGGAGGGCACGCCGCAAGACAACCCGATGGCGGGAGAGCACAATGAGCACCTGGGGCTCACGGAGTGGTCAGTAGGCTCAGGAAAGCAGCAGATCACCATTTCCAAGGTCGACAAGGACAAAGAGCGCTTGAGGGCAGTACAAATCAGTAATATCAAGGAGGTGCCTATGCAACAATTGTATAGAGCCCTCATCAACATGTTTGGTACCCCCACACTGGGGTTCACGGCGTTCACAGAGCAAGCCAAAAAAGGCAAAGTAGTCCTCATGACGACGGCAGAACGGATGAGAGCGGTTCTGCCAATACCGGGAGAAAAAGAAGTCATAAGCGTGCAGCTGGAGTCCACCACCATCATGGCGGAGGCGGTCGAGGTCCCCGAGGCAGTGGTAGCCACACAGCTGGCAGGCATGGTGCCGCCAGTACCAATGGTGAAGAGGCAGCCAACCACGACAACTCCAGCGCCGCGTATGTTCATGCAGGCACCAGGCATAGTGTGGAGTAGAATGTGGCCATTCACCGCGATGTGCCCTTTTTTAAGCATCTGGGGAGTGGGGGAAATAGTGACAGAAGGGGTGCAACACAGAATGGCATATTTCATGGATGATCAGCAATGCATGGAGAATAGGGAAACCCTGTGCAGAAGGTATGAAGTGTGGGGTATCCCTCAACTTGGGGGCGGAGAATCAGGGGCCAGACAGTCGCAGGCGAAAACATCAGTACAGTACAGAGGGGAGGGGGGGAACATGCCTGTACAACGCACAGTACAGCACCAGCACAAAAAAAGTCGGGCAAACAAAACTGGGGCTCTCACAGAGGTGAAAGTCCAGCGCACAATAGGAGCTCATGCACCCAGTGGAAAGGGTGCACCAGAGGGGCGCCTGGATCCTACTTTGTGGGAATCAGAGGTGGTCACCCGAGTCATAGGCGGGAGGGAGTATCAGGCACAGAAGTTCTTGCCCAGCCAGATCACAGGAGGGACAGGCACCAAGGCAGAGGGAAATGTGGACCTCGTCGGACAACGAGGAGTGTACCTGGTGGGCCATGAAATGCATCCAGACAGGGCCCTATGTGGGCCTATATATACGTGTGGCAACACGTACCTCAGGTGGTTCATCCCGCCAGAAGACCACCACACTTGGGGGCTGTGGAGACAAATGGTGCCATGGACCCCAGACATGCAACAAGAGAGCAAAATGGTAAACCTGTACACATGGTCTGTGCAACATGCACAGGGAACCATGGAGAGGAGAATCTACAGATGGAAGGGGGGTTTTGGAAAGCGCCGCCAAGTGCGGTGGGAAGGTATGGTGGATACCCTCCAAGAGTGGTGGAACCAGATGCAACAATATCACCCGTGGAGGGGGTACCCGAACAATCTGGAGGAGGTGTGCGTCACCTGGTCGCAAAATTGGGGACAGAGGGCTGTATGTCTTGGGAGGGGGGGGAGGAAATACAGCAGCCCAAATATGGTTTCGAACTCTGGTCTGACATGGTGCAATGGGGTACGCAACAACAGGCCCAACAACAAATTTTCATGAGTGCCAATATCCAGGGATGTAACACCACAAAACGCCAAGACAAATGGGCTCTCTTGAGGGCGCACGCACAGAAGCACGGAGTACAAGTGTGTGCGGTGCAAGAAGCGTGGGGGGGTAAGACAAAAAGTGACACCAGGGTATGGCTGGGGTGCAGGGTACACCGCAGTAAACATCAAAAGACGGGGCAGGGAAATGAACTGTGGGTCCAACAGCAGTGGGGTAGGTACATACGTACCTTGATGGACGAGCCCTATGCCCTTCTGGTTCTCATGTCCAAGGACGGATGGGGGGTGGGTGTGATCGGCAGTGTTCACATGGCACAGAGAAAAGACGAAGCACAATATGTGCTGCAACTGGCGGTCATCAGGCTCAACATACAGCGGGCATCAGGGGCCTGGGGGGTGATCCAAGGGGACTGGAATAGAGATATCCGGGTTCACCCCCCCACCCAGGCCTTTGTCGGCAAATTGGGGGGTACTGCCAGTCCGGTAATCGGGGATCAACCACTGATGAAAGATTTTGCCGTTACGTATGGGGTGGGGGGGGCATCACAGTTGCTGCCTCACATTGCAGATCACCCATTGGTGCTCACCAAGCTCACAAGGGGGGTGGACGCAATTACACGGACGATTCCCGAAAGAGCCAGCAAATGGGGGACCGAAGAATACAAATTTTTTGGTGACCTGCTGGAAGCGGTCAGCTTGGTGCAATGGCAACCAGGAGAATGGGTGGAGTTGTGTAGGTATGTACAGCATCAAGCCACGATGCAACAGAGAGAAAGAGAGCAGGGACAGGAGAGGAAGGATGAGTCATTTCATTTCAGTGCAGAGGTGATTGCCGATGAGGCCACCAAGCTGCAGATTCGCGACGGGCATCAGGTGCTCGGTAAAGGCATGACCCCCCATACAATGCACGTGTTACGACTCAGAGGAGAAAAAACCTTCAGGTCCTTGTATAAGGTATATGATGCACAGGCCCAACGGGTGATCGTGGGGGACATCGTGCTCACCGTAGCTCCCAGAGAGTGTGCATCCAAACACACACAGAGGCAGCACGGCGTAACAGCAACATGGGCAGCAGAGTGCTGGGAAGGTGCCAGCAACAGTTCACAGCAGACTCCAGGGAAAGGTAATCTGAGACATATCACAGTCACTGACATTATGGATGTCAGGCAAAAGTTAAATAATGCCACGCAGTCCATT
This sequence comes from Eutreptiella sp. 'Long Island Sound 2002', assembly GCA_964036045.1. Taxonomy (NCBI): domain Eukaryota; phylum Euglenozoa; class Euglenophyceae; order Eutreptiales; family Eutreptiaceae; genus Eutreptiella; species Eutreptiella sp. 'Long Island Sound 2002'. Next base: position 56,231,377 of record OZ038382.1, on the reverse strand, counting down.
GACTGCACTATGGCCAAAGCCGCCAAGTGGATGGGCTTGGCCTCGCTGACTCGTCTTCAGCAAGTTTTTAACTCAGGGTATTGCATCTCTTGCTCAATAAAGCGAAGGGGGACAACATCAACCAACACACCAGGCCTATCAAGGTCATGAGTGCACACATCAGGATGTTAACCAAGATCCTTAACAACAAACTACAGAAGTTGCTGCCCCCCCAGGTGTGGCAATATGCGCAACACACAGGATATAAAGGAGCGTCCTCCACACACATGCGTCGCTTGGTGTACACCATGGTGTTGCAATGCATAAGAAAATATGGGGGATGTGCGGTCGTACTTCTAGACATAGCGCAAGCGTATGATGATGTTATACGGCAGGCGCTAATAAAAATGACCAAACCCCTGGGTGCAGAAGTGCTGCAGGTCATGGAAGAGTTCGTAAAAGCATATGATGTCATGAGAGTGCATGTCGTCACGGCCTACGGGCTGTCCCATTGGTACAGACAGGTGGAGGGAGTGGTTCAAGGGGGGGGATTGGATCCGTTGTTCTATATATGGTATGTACAGGGAGTGCACACTGAGCTACGCAGAAAAAGTTTGGGAGTGCCAATGCAGGGGGCAACGGGTGCATACCAAATGCCGTCGATGGGGCTCATGGATGACACGGTGCTCATGCACAGCACCATGCAAGGGCTACAGCAACTCATGGACGTCACGCTGGGGGTCCTGAGACTGCTCGGACATCGATGCAACACGAAAAAGTTTGCGCTGCTAAAATATGCAGCAAACAGGGCGTTGCAAGCAGGCCATGCAAGGTGGGGGGCGGTAGAGCTTAAAGCAAAACTGCAACACCAATACGTCCGTCTATTGGGAGGTAACATAAACATCGAAGGTGGACATCAGTATGCGCATAATGAACTCAAAAACACATGCAAGCGGCTCAAAGGATCCCTGTACAAGCCACAGCCCAGTCATCCAGTGGCCCAGCAGGTGGTCAGGGGAGTGGCCCTGAATAAGTGGTTATTCAGGGTACAGGTAAACATCCCACCACAGGGTCGCATTTCATCAGCGGTGTCCACAATGTCAGGGTTGTTAAAAACGGTATACCACATTCCACAAAAGGCACCGCACTATGCAGCCTTCGATGTTGCACAGCAGCCGCATCCAGAGTACCGGCTCCGCGCTGCCGTGCTCGAGGATATGTACAAGGCGCTCAACAGCAACAATCGAGTGGTAGCAGATGTCACCATTTATGAAATGCAAAGACCCAAAAGAGGGGAAGCTACAGATTACAGCAAAGCTATGCAGTGGCTCAGGGAACTCAAGGTGTACATCAAATTGGTGGCATCAGGTAGTAAAGCCACCAGCACCATCAGCTTTAGACACAGCCCCACAGAGTACAGCGAGGCGTATCTGTTTACAGACGCCAGTGAGCAGCTGTGGTGGGGCGCCGCATACCTGTTGGTTTCAGGGGAGGGGGATATTTTGGCACAGGGAAATATGAGATTCGCCACGGAGTGCACAGACAGTTCCCTCATAGAGTCCACAGTTATTACAGCTGTTTTGGATGCACTTAATCAACACCACAAGAGGCACGGAGCACGAATCCGGGTGAGTGTATGGTCCGACAGTTTGAACGCAGTAACACAGCATGCGCACAGCAGATACACACACAAGCTGGGGCACATAGGGGATCGCCTGGTGCTGAAAACTCAGCAGTGCAACATGCTTACAGTGCAATGGGGGTGGGTTGCAGCGCAGCATGACACAATGCGTACGGATGTGATATCACAGTATAACAAACAAATGGACGAACAAGCGCGCATAGCAGCCAGTGACTCACGCGTGCCCCTGTGGCAGTTCCCAGATGTATGGTGTACACAGTACAGTGTCTTTTTCATGAAGAAAGGGGCTGTCATCGTCTCAGTAAAAAAATTTATGCAGCGACTGGTCCACAGCCACTGGAACACAAGGTCGCTGCATCCACACAGGCCGTGGGTCACAGAGGTGCCAGAAGCCACCAAGCTCACACAGCAATGGCTACAGGTGATGCCATATGAGCTAAGGGTCTGGGGTTTTTTGAGGTGTAGGGCCCTGTATGAAGGGTATGAGGAGTGGATGCCACAGGATGGCATGATGCAGATGAGGTGCACCAGATGTCAGGCATGGACAGCAGATATCAGGTACCATCGGGCAACAGGTTGTCCAGATGTATTGGTGGCAGTGGCTTGGTGTCAGGAAAGGGCCAGAGAACACCTGATCAACCATGGCATACCACACAGCAGAATCCAGATCGTTTGGGGGGGGGTAGTAATACGGGGGCACCCTGGGGTCACCATACTCTATACCCATCCACATCAACTGGCACATGTACACCAATGGTATGCAAACATCAACCAACGATGCTTGCCGTTGAGCCTGGGGGTGGGGCCGCTCAAAGGGGGGAGCAAAATACTCAGGGGTTTGGGGGTGCAAAACCCACACGCGCTGTACATAACGCTGCTTGAAGACCTGCACGTGGCATATCAACAGCAGGCAACAGGGGTCATCCCAGCGGACATACAGTTCACACCGCTGGTGTCCCCATACACCATCATAAGACAGCCACAACACCAGGGGTTCTTTGTAGGTGTCCAGCACATACCAGTGCCTCTGCATTGGCTATGGAGGGTCAGGGCAGTGCTGGTGGGAGCTCAAACGGAGCACCCACCACCATCCATACAGGTCCAGACACAGGGCCGGGCACGAGTAAACGAATGGCTGCCAAGGGTGCACAGAATAGGGGTCTTTCAAGCAATAGGGAAGGGGGCGCAGGTGCAAGCAGTGATGGCAACATACAGGGGAGGGCGCATGCCGGTACTGTGGGTGTTGATAACCACCAGTATCGATGACACCTACGTGGGGCTGCAATAGGCCAGAATCCAGCAACAAGGGTTTGTAGCATATCTCCTGATGCATGACCCAAACTCGACCTTACCCGCAGCCACCTATGCCAAATCCCTACTGGCCCTGTAATTGTCTCACAGGGTCTCAGCAGCGCACGTACCACCAGGCGAAGTGGACGGGAAAAGGCCAATGGCAGCCACATCATAACGCATGGGGTAAAGGGAAGGCCAAGGGCAAATGGTAAGTCCGGCGACAGCATTGCTGCTGCAGGCAGCGGCATGGATAAGTCTGTCGAGGGCCACTGCAATCAGTGGCCTCACAAACAATCAGCACACAGCGGCAACCAGTACCGGCGATGCGCAATCAGCAGTTGTTGTTGTGTTGTTGTTGCCCTGCATGAATCCATCATAGGGCAGGGTAGGGCCGGTACAATTTCACGAAAGTTTGGTTTTTTTTTTTTTCCTTTTTTTTTTTTACCAAAATTTTTTTTTTCATTCTGCCACACGCAGTCCACATACGCAGGTCCATCGGCAAGACGTCCTACCAGAACGGAATGATGCGCCTCCGGGTAAGAGGGCTACGGGGCCTGCGTGTATACCGTCCCCAACAACAACAACAACATGTGTGTGTGTGTGTGTGTGTGTGTGTTTGTATGTGTGTGTGTGTGTGTGTGTGTGTGTGTATGTGTGTGTGTGTGTGTGTGTGTATGTGTGTGTGTGTGTGTGTGTGTTTGTATGTGTGTGTGTGTGTGTGTGTGTGTGTGTGTGTGTGTGTGTGTGTGTGTTTGTGTGTGTGTGACCCCCACTGCCGCCCAGGGGCGCGTGACCTCACCGTGGTGTGGGGGTGAAACCGGGGGGGGTCCCCCCCGGGCTAACACGCAATCTGGGGGGTTGCCCTGGTCCAGCCGCGGCGGCCAGGGCACGGGATCGCGCGCCCCACCCCTCGCCGGCCACCGTGGGAAAGCCACGATGGCACAGGGCGGGCTCCACCGGGGGGTGGCGGTATGCGGGAGTAACCCGGGTCCCCCTGTGACCGGGCCCTCTCCAGGGCTCGTGTGCGCTCCCCTGCCCCAACCCACTGCACCTTGTGTTCTGCACAGGTACATCGTGGGGTGGGGATATCGTCCTATCCGACGCCCGTCCGGGCCAGGGGCACAACCACTATGGCCTTCGGCCAGGGGCCTGATGTCACGGGGGGCTACCGGTCCTGCCCTGCGATGCAATGCGGGGCAACCGTGACATCAGGCCTCACAGCCACGCGCCCTGCTGCACCCGGCGGGATGCCTGGACCGGAGCGGGATAGGGACGCCCCGTGGGTTCGTCAGGTATTTTTCCTTCCCCCACACAGCGGCGGTTACACCCGAGTCCCTC